>JANRGW010048148.1:0-56442 GCA_024733675.1 Psilopsiagon aymara
GAAGCCGGGAGGAAGCAGAGACAGGACACCTGACCCAAACTGACCAAAGAGGTATTCCATACCACAGCACGTCAGGCTGGAGAGGTAGAAACAGAGAGCAGAGACCTGGAAGGAGGTGGGGGGTGCACAGCTTGGTTGGGCTGGATATACGTGGTGAGCTGTTGTATTTTCTTCCCTTGTATTTCTCTTGTCATTATTATTACTAGTGGTAGCAATAGTAGTTTGTTTTATGCCTTAGTTACTTAACTGTTCTTATGTCAACCTGTGGGAGTTGCATTCTTTCGATTCTCCATGTAGCAAACTGCGTGGCTGATTTACGGCCTAAACCATGACACAGGGTCTTATCTCCCCAGGCATGAGTGTACAACTCTCATCTTCTGTTAAGTTACAGCATTTGGCACAAAGTGAAGAGCTTTCACATAACCAATTATTTTATGACAATTACTTGGTATAATACCATGTAAAATAATAGCTAGTATCTATGCTGTGAGATCAATATAACATGCCAAAGCTATCATAGGCACCAGCCTTTCCAAAGGAGTAGATAAGTTATGAAGCACAGGCAGGAATGAGGTAAAAACTGAAAGGATCTCAGCCTGGAAAATTCTTTAACTCAGATCTTATGTGTAAATTTTGCTAAGGATTGTAAGAAACAGCATCTCTTCCTATTCTCTATTTATTGCTTCTCTCAATCTTTCTCTTTCAACTCCTGTTTGTAGAAAGTAGTGCTGAAAGCAAAAATTATTTCCTTATACAGCAACCAAAGGATGTCTGTCAGACACAGGAACAAAGCAGGATGCTCTTTGTTGGCAACTACCAGTCTAAGAGTCATAAACAACTTCCATGTTGATACCCTTCTGATAAGGACCACTGCTAAAACAGGGTAAGTTATTTCTCCTGTGACACCTTCAAATGTTTGAGTACTACCAGGAAAAACTTACAAAAATGGAGATGATGGATTCTAAATAGGTTGACTAATAATGTCTGCTTAATTAATTATTAGCAGCATTTTTTGCCACTGTCCAAGAAGTCTAATAATTAAATTGCCTGGATTCGTAAAATTATATTTATTAGAACATGCTAGACTTGCTTCCAAGAAGAGCTGGTAGCATAACTCAACGTACAAGTAATTACCTGTAAGCCACCCCCTCTTTCTATTGGCTTGTACTGGATATTTTATGGTAGAACTAAAAAGAAGAGATGGGAGTTCAGCCACCAAAGTTTTCCATTTTTTTTTTTTTTTAAGAGTCATGGTATCACTGCATATATTTCTATATTTTTAGTGAACAGTTAGGAAATTGAATAGTGACTCACTCTCCACAAACCAGCTTCTGACAAACCCAGATTTGTTTCTGCAGACTGAGGACCCAGAAGGGACATGAAATTGTTTCAGCTTTGGAAACTAGGACATTTTGTTTGCAAATAAAGAGTTTAAAGGTGCAAAGAAAATACTGAATCTTCCTGCAGACCCCATTGGGAGATCAATTTGCCCCATTACACATCTTGGCATAAATACCCAAGTGCTAATGCCTGTGTCTGACTTGTAACAGTGCCAAGGAAATTGTCTTGAAGGACTTCTCTTTCTGCAAAGGCTTAGGAAGGAAGGATCTTGGGCATTCTGTACATGTGAGGTCCAAGACAAGAAAAAACTACTTATGGCATTGATGGCACCAGGCGCACCTGTAGTAGTTTAACCCATGATAACACCTAAAGATCAGAATTGCGTTCAATCGGTTATCTTACCTAAGCTCCTTAGGTGTTGTATCTTCAATCTATTTCTTTCCTCAGATTTTCAAAACTTTAATATTCATTTTAAATTTTTGCAAGGATAATGGGGTTGAATGTGTAATTCAACATGTGCATCAATGAGATGTACTTTTTATTATTTTTTCACAACTCAAATATTCATGATAACTTGTTAACATGAAGGTGTGCCTAACAATACAATGTTACAAATATCCTTTGATATAGAGGTGATATGTATTATTTTTTCAATAGCTATGAAACAACCTTACACTTTTCCTGTAACAGTAGCTGAGGAGTACTTAAATTCAGTACTTTTCTAATATCCTGTGCATCAACATTTTAAATTCTTATCAACAGCTGGATCAATTCTTATTAGCAAACTTTGTAGGGCAGGTCTCCCTGGCAATTGAGTCCAATCAGATTTGTTTACTCAGTAAATTGAACCATCCATCATGTTGCTGAAGTCAGGCCCAGTGGGCAGTAGAAAAACACCAGGGCAATTCTCACAAAGCTTAGTATGACATATCAATATTCTCTCTAAATAAATAGAAGTTCAGCATGCAATTAAATATTTCAGATGCTTGCCTGTGATTATCTTCTTCCTTGCTATTCATTCACCCTGATGTTTTTAAACCCTTCCCCTTTTACTGTGGCTGTGCTCAACACAGATCCTCCCATTGCTTTCAGTGTCACCTAGGAGCTCTGTTTCCTATTCCATAGAAAATGACTACTTGAAATTGAGTAATTAAATGTTGTTTAGTTCAAATGACAGGTAGAAGTCCCTGTGGGATATTGAAGATTCCACAGTTCCCAGTATTTTTCATTTATGCGTATCTCGGTGAAAAAATATAGATTAAGAAGAGCACTTTAAAAGTTGCAATGGACTTTTGCTGTCTGACTGCTTAACTGAAGGCTGAAGTACTGCGCTGTTTAGCTGAAGAATCACCTGTCTCTGAGACTGCTTTACAAGGCAAGATCAAAAGAATGCCATCCACTTTAGGAGCATCTCCATGGTCAAACATTATTCGAACTCAAATAATTGTAAGATATTTAATAAATCACATTCTTGCTATGTGGGAGACAAGATTATAAATAGGTATTTTGACCCCACTTCAGATTGCTGGCTGCGACAGATGTAAGGATACATCAAGACTTGCTAAGTTGCTGTCTCTGGTAGGCAGTGACCACCAACTACCAGCATAGATAATAAACAGAAACATAATCATGACTAGAGCAGAAGGAAGGTCAAAAGTATAACAGGGGTAATGAAGGAGAAGCACATGATTTCTTGCTCTGTGTGTTTTCAAAAGTTGCCACACTTCCTAGAGGATAAAGCAACAACAAATGTCAAAAAGCTCCTCCTCAACAAAGTGACTCATCTGTTCTTTTTCCTGAATCCTACACAGCTGCCATGTGTTTACGATTAGCTATGAACTGCCATTTGGGTACTTATCTCTGCTATGTCTTTCCATATATTTTTCTGAACTGCTCAGTCAAAGAGGATCATACGAAGAACTGAATCAAAAATCTAGTAAAAAGCAAAGGACAAAATCCTAGACTTGCCCTTCCAGAGCAGCCACTCAGGTGTGATAGCATCCACATCTATGCAACCATCAGGACTTACTGTCCAGGCATCTTTAAGCATGAGCCCCTTACCTGAGAGGGTTTGGTACTGTTCAAAGCCATCAAACAGTTTGGAAAACAGAAGAGAAAACAAGAAAGCAAGTAGTTTTTCTTCCCTTTCCCATCTCCCAGGAGGTCTGCTGGTAACCTCTTTAAAACACTTAGAATAGATCCTCTGGGAAGTCCATTTGTCCTCTTGGTCCTCAGGATGGTCACAGTGCTCCACCTGGGCTGGGGATCCTCTTTTTTAAACCCACGCTGCAGGCTCGGAAATCCATACCAGTGCTGCTTCTCACTCATTTCTGCATAATGCAGTGCTCAGGTACTTTGTGAAAGTCAATGTCAATAGACCTGGCTTGGATGTAAAGTGGGGGACAATTCATTTGTTAAAAGATATCCATGTGGTAATATTTTAATGTGGTTGAGTACTGGACAACTACAGGAGATACATGAATGCAAAATGACCTAAGAAGCCCATGCATATCTGTAAACCAAGTGGGATATATTCTTTGGGAAGACATACTGCTTTTCCACTCACTTCACTGCTACTTCCATAGCCAATGCATCTCATGATTTCATCACAGCATCCTACTCCTGCCAATTCTAAACAATACATTCCAAGTCATTGTGTCACTTTATTGCTCTAATTGCACTTTCCTCTACAGAATTTTTCCAAAGCTTATTGTAATGATAGGTGTCACTGCTGAAGTCCATATGAGCCTTTTGTGCTAAATATGAACAAAAAAAAGACAAACACTTCTTTTAAAAACTTAACCCTTCCAGGGGAAACAAGAGAAAGAGAGGTAAAAAAGAAACAGAAGAGCCTACACTGGACATAATGATAGACAAAATTCTTAGTACCTTCTTCACATTGCTATCCTTTTGGAGACAGAGAAAGAAGGATGTATGCTGAGCAGGATTCAGATCTATTAGGAGAGTCAGAAGAACAGGGTGCTTTTACAGGGGTCTTTCCACTATGTTCTAGAATAAAACCTTCAGTTTTACGTTCCAGTTTACACAGCAAATATGGACACTGATGTCAATGATAATAGGTTTCAATCATTTTTAATAATAAAAATCTGCAAGTCAAAAAAATGTATTAAATTCCTGCATAGAGACACCTCAATCATCTTCTTTTAGTCACTTGCAGTAGAACTTACTCTTCTCATTGAAATTTTCGATGTAATACTTTGACTTGAGTTTCATAGACTTGCATGAATTCAAAAAGGTCAAATCTTTCAGTCCTTCATAGTATTTGTCTATAATGCATGAAGAACTGCTCTTTAACTCATCTATGGAGTTGAATGGTTAGGTTACTCTAATGCATTTATGGCTTCCAATTGTTACCAAATTTCATAAATGAAACAGGAATAAAATCCAGAAAAACTAATGGGCGATACATATTTTAAAATATAAAGAGGAAACGCTGGAGTAAATGTCCAGAAATGCAACCCTTTTTGGCACTGGCAGTGCACAAACAAGTCAATTAATTCTCACTTATTAAGGTAGTTTAAATAACTAACACACTCAGGAGAGATTTTTAAGACTTAGGAGCTCCATAAAGAAAATAATACTGTAAATTTGGACTATATTAACTTGAGATGTGCTTGAAAAAACTAGTATTACGCCTTTAACTAGTGACTGACTGGCCTGGTACGGGAAACCTTGACCTTGATTACCTTTAGTCTGTCAAACCCGTCCAGGGCTTGAGCGCTTCAATTACTGTGGTCACTAAACACCTGTGGTGGGCCTTGCTGGGAAATAAGGGAAAAAACTACTGACAAGAGGTGGTCCAGCATGCTGTGGCAGAGATGGGATATGAGCATCAGGATGAGGATGCAAGGGTCATCTAACACAGAGTTGTTCTTACATACATATAGAAAAGAAATACTAAAATGTGGGTGTTTTGATATAATTTAGAAAAGTCAGGACTGTGTTGTACCTACCATGTCACAGATATACAAGCGCTGACGCCTCACGTAGTAGACAATTAATATAGGCATTTGCTATAGAAAAGACACCCTAGAATCATGGAATACCAAGTTGGAAGTGACTTTAAAGATCATCTGTTCCGTCTTGAGACAAAAACATGGCCTTGGTGTTTATTAGCAGAGGGTCTGGTAGCCCAAATATTTCTGTGGTTATTAACTCTACAAGTATGGTAAAAATAAAGACCAAAAGAAAATCTTTTGTTGATTTTTTAGCATCTCTGTAAACTGCATCTTCATTTTAAAAAATCTTCGCCTCCTATCTTTCTTCATATTCATGCTACTTCCTACAGCGAAGTTATTCCTCTAATACAAATTAACCTGAGGGCAAAGGTGGAAACAAAGTTAAGGAGAGAGAACTTCCAGGCATTTTTATCATTGCCAGTCATGTCTAGTATTGGACTTTGAAAATAAGTTACTTTCATACTTCTGTAGGAATATTACATGGCAGACAATAAACAGAAAAGCACTAGGCGAAGATCCTGATCAAATCAGCAGAAGTATCAGAAGTCAAAGTCAGTTGGCACAGGTCTTCAGAAATAATGTTATGTTGGTAATAATGGGTTTATTACAAAATAATTGGGCTCTTTTCCCTCCATATAACTATATTAAATACAAGACATAGGTGCCCAGGAGGTAAAAACCAAAAATGACCCTAGTCTCTTTTCATCTGTGACACATGTATGGCCCTGTGTTAGTAGAAAGAAATTATAAAAGATAACTTTGGTAAAGGGTTAGCATAACACAAGGATCACAGTACATACACAGATGTCCAGTACCATACATTTGCATACCTATGCTATTCACTGAGGTTAATGTTTTGGCAGCAATTCAGAGGCAACAAAGCCATTCTGAAACTCAGTGAGCTACAACCATTTTCCTTGAATATCCTGCAGTTGTTCTTCAAACCTACCTTACCTTTGAAGGTAATCAAGGTTCCCCACAGATCTATGACCGGTACACAAAGTAACCAGAGGATTACTTAATGGTTGCAACATGAAGCTTACTGATTAAAAATATCTTTCCCAGGTATTATGCATGACCTTGTATGTAACAGCCATCACCTCATTCACACTGAATCATTTTCACATAAAATACTAATGTAGCAGAATAGAGGCAGATTCGAGACTAGAAAAAGATTCAGGGCTAGCTCCTTAGCTAGTACAAATAAGTGCAGCTCTTCCAATAATGCATTGTATTTCATCATTATTTCAACATAATTACTTCAACATTATATCAAAATATTGAATGTTTTCCCTTTGAGTGATTGAAAATGAAGGCATGGAAAACACAACCTTTTGGTGGAGTCCACTGGAAGCTGTCTCATATTGTGGCACCATATGCAGTGGTGAAAATTAGGTGCCATCTTTGCTGATGCAGAAACAAATTAAAGTCTCCAGCTGTTGTGATTAGTTCAACTAACTTGGTGAAAATCATAGACTCATAGAATGGTTAGGGTTGTAGAGGATCTAAAGATCATCTAGTTCCAACACACTGCCATGGGCAGAGACATCTCACACTAGACCATGTCGCCCAAGGCTCTGCCCAAACTTGAACACTGACAGGGATGCAGCATTCACCATTTCTCTGGGCAACCTGTGCCAGTGCCTCACCACCATCACAGGAAAGAACTTTTTCCTTATGCCTACCCTGAACTTTACCTGCTTATGTTTAAACCTTCTGCTCCTTGTCCTATCACTACAGTCCCTGATGAAGAGCTCCTCTCCAGCACTCTTGTAAGCCCCCTTCAGATATTGAAGGCTGCTATGTGGTCTCCACACAGCCCCCAAATCACGTTAATTTGCACTCACTATTTGTTTTCTATATAATTGGTTCCTATTGCTGAGAGTTGAAAATCTACTTGTTCCAAGAGATATCTGTCTTGTGAGCCTTGCAGACCTCAGCTTTCCTATTCACTGGTAATGCCTGATACATGTTAGGTAACATTCCATTGAAACTAAGGTAAAGTGTAAGTAAAATTAGGTTGCTTAGCCTGTCCCATGCCAACTCCAACAACTGTTTTGGCCTCAGCAGCTTGTAATGGACACACTTTTAAATGAGGTTTACTTAGCAATGCTTTAGGATTATTCTAATAGTGCAGTTTTTAATAGATTTGGAATTTGATATTTCATTCGGGTCTGTCACATCATATAACTGCTAGTAAAGCTAAGAAAATAAAATAATGAGCAGGCAATTCTGACCTCAAGAAATGCATGTTATCTTGGACTGGAAGCGCCCTAAATAATATAAATGCACCAAGGATGCCACTCTTCAGTCTCCCCTGGATTGCCCCAATTATATTTGGATCCTTGACAGCAAAGGGAAGTAGAAGAGTGCTACTGATAGAGCAAGCAGTTCTTATCTCTAGCAATGTTCACCTTTTCCTGATAGTAAAATTATTTTTTTTCCCTGCTGTCCAAATTATGTCTCCAAGTTATTTTGTATGTCTTACCAAAAAAAAGCTGTGATTTTCCATGGTATATACAGCATTTTAAATAAAGACAGCTACCAATACTATCACTGTAATAATATCATGGTGGTAATAAACCAAAACCTAATTAGTTTCATTTGTTACTTATGAATTTTCAAGTTTTCTGCTAGAATTACTTTTGCAGAGGTCATAATAGAGACTGATATGACACGCAATTTAACATGAGCTCTCTCAGATAAAGGCAGAATGATTCACTGGATGATCAGGTTTGTAATGATCAAGATGGGGGATTCATTATTTATTTAGTATTTTGATGCATTTTGAGCAAACTTCCTAGAGTGCTTTGGATACAAAAGGCCAGTGTTTCCCTGGATTGAAGTCATGGTGAATTGTGGTTAATGACTATACATAACAAAGCAAAGGAGCGTCAGAATAGCCCCATGAAATTATTTGGAGATAGTTCAAAGAAAGCAAAGGGAAAAAATAATTTGTTTGCCAGTACAAAAAGAGTCTGCCTCCAAGCAGGTGTCTAGGAACAGATGATCTTGTTGCCAGCCAACACTTTTACTCATCTGAACAAGCCAACTGTTTTACCTGTCTAAACAAGCAGCCCGAATACAAAATACAGACACCGGATTATCTTGTGCATCTCAGTATTTAAAGATGTCATTTTCACCCACCTGTGTCTATGTTTCAGGGCTGTCAGGCTGCTGTATGTCTGGAATGGGCTGACAATTGTAGTTTAGAAAGTGAAATTTGTTTTCCTCACCCTCCTGGGTCTCTGAAGGTTTTCTGACTGCTGCCCTCAAAATGCCTTCAGTCATTAGAAAAGAAACAGTTTAAACAAGGTGAAACATCTCTGTCTAGTCACCATGTAAGCAGGATACAAATATTATATCGAAAGATGCTGAGAAAACAAAAAACCCCAACAGTGCCCATTTGTGGTAACGTATATCCAAATCCAAAGTGGCTTTTTCGGGGGGTGCAACAGTTCATCAGTACACTGCACATATTTTAATTATGTAAAATATAAAAAGAATGGGATAGGGATATCGTCTTGCTTGAAGGAGAAGAACAGAGACTTAGGAAACTTGCACCCTCTGAGGAGATATAGAAACTGTGTGAGCACTCAAGGACCATTTCAAGAAGTAAAGTAGACTGACTGAAGCTCTGGTAGACTCAAACACAGGGTCAGATTTGGGTCTGACTGAAAACAAGTGCTGTTTGTCCATCATAGAGCTCTGTATCAAATTCTGCTCTTTTTATTTGGAGTGTGTCTGTGGGTTTGGTTTGGTTTTGGTTTTTTTTTTTTTTGTTTAGTTCCTTGGTTTTTGTAAGGAAGTAGATCTGGAGATGAAGAAATCTTCAGAAGTTGAAGACAAGCAGATGGGACATAAGGAAGAGCCAGCTCCTTCTGGAATAGAGCCTGGAATACAGAAAGCATATTACAGGTATCTCAACTAAACTGTTATCATCAGTCTGCTAGGTCTGCAGGCTTCTTTGACTTCACTGCCTAGATTTTCTCGGACTGTAATGAGATCTGGGACACTCAGCTTACAAGTAGAAATTCACAAGTAGATATATAAATTTGAGTCAAATTTGTGACTTGAAACATATTTTGTATAGTTATACAGCAGATTAATCTTATCTTTTTCAACCCTATAACTGAATTTCATGGCACCACTTTTCATGGTATAATAGATAAGCTGTGCTCATACAAATAATGCCCAAAACTGATACTTGGATGTTTTCTACTGCATGTATATACAGACTCACACAGCATGGCTCTTGCGCATGACAGCCTTGCATGCTGTGGAAAGATCAATACAGTTTTTCTTTCAAAAATGCAGGGGATTGCCTGTGGAAGTGAAATGAACACTTTTCAGTTTCAGGTTCTCATTTATTTACCTGGAAGATAGAAAATGTTATGTGTGTATATTCATCTGGTTTTACCCCTGAAGCGCTTATCAGACATATTTAATCAGGAAATCTGTTGCTCTGTCCCTACACTATCCACTGCTTGTAAGCCTTGCTTGGGTGCTCACAACCATGTCTTTCCCCTATGATCTCAGAGTACACACCTAAGGAAAAGAGCATATATCTATATTCAACTGAAAAAGGTATTTGATTATCCATTTAATTGGCGAGGAATTATTTGTGGAGCAGGCTGATATCTTAGCCATTTTAGTTATGCCACCAATTATACCTAGCATGGATCTAGATCCATTTTTCCGAGAAACAAAACCAGGTTATTCTCAGCCAAAATATTTGCATTGTACAGACTTACAAAAACAAAGACTTCACAGTTATTTCCAATACTCAGCCTTACTTGAATTTCTCCTATAAAACAAAAAATAAATCTTAGAGTAGAAAATAATTTCTAAGAAAGATCCAAATGTTAGCTTTATGGAGGTGGCAGTTCAGAGTAACCTGAACTCTGTTCTTTATTTCTACACTGCTCAAAAATTTAATTGTAGCTTAAGACATCTTAATGTATCAGTCTAGAAAATGGAAAGAGTAGTTTTAGGAATTTCTGTAGAACACACTCGGCACATTCAGGTGCTTCAACTCCATGTTTCCCTACCAGACACATTTTCCATTTACAGTTACAGAAAAATACACTTAAAAAAAAAATAGAGTGAGCATTTTCACAAACAGCAACGAATTCCTGCACTATATGCTATCAGTTGTATGCTCATACTTATTTCTGAGTTTAGAGGATAACTTTCCAGTATATAAAGGAACAAGAGCACCACAATTATTTAAATAGATTTACTCCTCTTCTACTGTAAGAGCTTTGTGTCAGCACTTCTGGCCATTTGTTTGCAATCCTAAAATTATTTTCAAGGTCTCCCTAAGAAAGCTCAACATTTTATAAATGATATAGAGAAAATCTTTGCTCTTCTGCCTCAGCTTCTCCTGGAACACTGCCTTGTTTCCATGTTCTGTGAGGCACAGAGAATCTTTCAAGAACCATGAACTTCACTATTTTCACTTACTTGGAGTATCTATTATAAATACCCTTGATACCTCCTCACATCAACATTCGCTATGCAGATAACTTGTTCCTGGATTCCCAAGATAAAGACAGGGAATTAATAATATTACCATGCTACTTTGAAAAAATTATCTTGCAAGAGTGAATTTGCAACATAGCAAAACTACACTCTGATCTATTTGGGATTATCTTTGTAGAGGATTACAGGTTACACATGGAGTCATGCACTCCTATTACACAGGTAGGATCTACACCATGCCATGCCTTCTAGAAGTTATCTGAAATAGCTGAAATCATAGAATCATAAATTATGTGTCAATTTATTCTAGCTGAAGTTCTCTAACAAGGATGGCTGCATACATAAGCAGTTACTTTGATTACATATCTAATGCTCCCTCCTGTTAGGACATAAACTGTCTTAATCAAATTTTCATTCATTTTTTATTCCTGCTGCTCTTTTTTAAATAGAATGATGTTGAAATCTTATGAGACTTCTCCCATGTTTTTGCATTAATACAAGACAATTTAATCTTACTGCACTACTTCTGTGGTTAAGGAGCAGAATTCTTTCTAAAACTGGAAAGATTTAAGTGAACAGAAGACTTTAAAAATAAGCAAGTCGCTGAATGGGGTTTTGTCACCTTCCCACAAAAGCTCTAAATGACCTTCCCATTGAAGGTCATTAGAAAACTTCTAATAGTTTAAGATTAACCTTTAAGAATGTATCCTGAACAAGGAGAAAAAAATGTAAATAAAACCAGCTAATCTGTTTTATATAAGGTTATAAATCTCAGCTAATCTGTTTTGTATTGGGCTATAAATCTGAAAATATCACAGATTTTCCCTGCAGAGCTACCTTTCACCCAATGAATTGCTTAATAAATGGATTCTCCTTTTAGGCAGATAGGCCTTCATAGCAATTTGAAGAACAATTTCCATTATAACTTTCAACTTTTTGCTCTTCCTAACTTTTTCAATTTTTACTCTCAATTCAAACCCAATCCAAACTTGGTTTTACTTTTTGTTGCTTTCTTACTCCTTTGTGCTTGTTTCATGCTTAATAATCTTGAGCAAAATTAAGTCCTTTCCTTTCTTCTGTCTGCTTTTGCATACTGTTTTGTAGAGCACAAAAATAAATCCAAATCAAGTTCATTGTGTTCTTTTGGAGCCTCAAATGCTAACAGAGGTAGATGCTGAAAGCTAAACATTCTGAATTAGGAATAGCCGTGCCAAAATATATCCCTTGTTGTAAAAGCAAATGATTCTGATTTGATTAAACTAGGTGATTTAGACGTTTTCATGCTGTTTGCAGTCACTTGGGTTTTTTTGGGGGAGGGGAGTTATTTGCAGAACAGTCTAAGCCATAATTTAGAGCTGTAAAGAGGCTGCTTGTAAGCGCTACTCAGGAGCCTGCAAACTCAAAGCACACAGCTAAGGAAAAGAGTTTTATGCACAGAAATAAATTTATTACATACCAAAACCATATTGGGAGCAGCTATCCTGGCCTTTTTGTAAAGGGTTACAAGTTGTAGGCAAAGTAGTATTTGCATCTCACTTTTTCCTATAGCCTAAACTCACTGATTACATTACATCCCCTTGTATGTTGGCCATGTGCCCCCTCCTTTTCTTCATGCACAGAAATGCCCCATGGTGATCACAAGGCCAGTAGTAAGTACTGGGAGAAGCAGTCTAGAGAGGGATTACATCCATGGTATCTGAGGGGTGCAGAGGATCCTATTCTTTTGGAAGGACCTTTGAGTGGGAGAAAAAGGAATTGTAGCAGTTGCCAAGCGTGAATGGCTGTGTTCCCTCACAGGTTTTGTTGTGGGTATCCTTGAACTTTGAAAAGCTGAGGTAAGCCACAGTCAGCTCATTCCAGAGCTTGAGAAAGGATAAATTCAAACACATGTGATAAAACAGCATTAAATATAGGACCATGCTTTAGCTGCTGTAAACTGTCACTCCACAGAGATCAAGCTCCCCCCCTCACTTACCTGCTCAAGGTTTTCCAAGCTTCATAAATTAAGAAGATTTAATAATAGAAACATTTTCACTTGAATGGTAAGGACAGGGAGAACTGTATTTTCTAGCACTGACCTTGCAAGTTTTTCAGTATGTGAGCTGCAGGATTTATCAGCCTTCCAATCTATATCTCAGCTCCTAATTCTAACAGTATCCACTCTTCTCATCTGTAACCAGCTGTGGGCAGAAGGCACAGCCTCAGAATAGAAAACACACCTCTGGGCTGACTGCTCCAGACTGCAGAATTTACTTTCTGAAAAAACTGATCTGTACTGTTTGAATATTACACATGGAGGGTAAACCTTGAATACTAGTGCTAGCTCTCAACAGGTTGATCATTTGATGTCTGCAGTTCCCAGGGACTGTGAAACACTCAGGACCAGATCAAATCACTGCTCAAAGAAACCTGGAAATAGGCATCCATCTGTGAATACAGCAGTGCAGAGGTGAAACTCTTTCAAATATCCCCATCTATTTCTGTAAAGATGCTGGGAAATATTTATGGATTGAAAAACACCTTCCAGCTCATGAAATGCTACCAATGCATAGTATGTCCCTAGGCAAGTTGAAGCGCTCTGACCCTTGAGGCAGGAGCAGAAGCTGCATTGCCTTTAAAGGCAGAAGTTCAGATGCTCTCCAGCCGCTGAAATGAGGCAGTAACACTTTTCTGGTTAAAGTCTTCTTTATGTTTGATTAAACCATAACTTCTAGGAGCGTTCCTTATCTTGTTTTTATAAACATCACAAGGGTGCTAAATGCATTTTATGCTCTGGTAGTTTGTTCTCCTAACCTTCAGGTACAACCACATAAGGGAGTGGCAACTCTTTAGGTCTGTTATTTTGTTTGTTTGGATTTTTTAATTCACAGACTTTTTTTATGCTATGTGTCTCCCAACTTCTGTTAAAAAAGTTTTTGGCACCCAGCATCTTTTACCTACAAAGGCATACAACCACAATTCCTCATCAGAAGTGTGGGTGTCAGGTCAGAGGGGCAAAGCAATCCATCTATAATAACTTTCTTTATCCTCTTCCTATTAAATTACTCTTTTCATCCTATTTCTGAAGTATTACTCTGCAGGAGAAATGTCATTTAAGCAATTGCAAGATCAAAGAATAAGTTTGAAGTTCTTCTGGGTAACTGCTTCCTTCTGTTCTAGCCCTTATCATTTATATGCTACTGTAAATGAAATTCAGATAAATCAGCATGTGACTGTTTCCAAAGTCCTTGGCTAGAACTTACATGGAGTTTAATTGCTGCTTTCAGTCTTGGGCATGGAGATAAGAAAGACAGTAGCACTTTGATTCCCAGTCCCATTTCAAAACATATTCAGGAAAAATTTGCCAAAAGCTACTGCTAATCGATTTAAGAAAGGTGAGAAATTGTTGAAACAAACAAGGAAGCGAAGTGAAAACAATTGTGGTAATATTAAATTTAACCTTAAATCTAAGGCACATCACATGAAATCCTGAGGCTTATAGCACATTTAATAATTTATGATAAAAGAAACCTCACAGTTATCACTAAAACTGTTGATATACTGAAACTAATACATTTTTTTATGTTCTGAAAAAATGAAAATGAGAATGAATGTTACAATTCAGAAGCACTTTACAGGACTTTCAGATCCAGATAACAGAGAAGATACATGTCTGAAGATACATGAAGATAGGTCTTGCAAATGTCTAAAGTCATATATATATAGATACAAGGTTTTATTCTGGAAATAATGGTGAACTTCACCTGAGTTCCAGCTTTCACCCTAAAAAGCTACAGATCTCCTGTAGGTCCTATACGATACTTGCCATCCTCTTGTATCAATCTGGAATCATGGAATCATAGAATTATCAATAGGTAGTGTGGGAAAGGACCTTAAGATAGTCTAGTTCCAAACTGCCTGCCATGGGCAGGGATGCCTCACACCAGACCACGTCGCTCAAGACCCTGGCCCTGAACACTGGCCGTGATGGAGCATCCACCAGTTCTTTGGGCAACCTGCTCCAGTGCCTCACCACCTTCACAGTAAAGAGCTTCTTCCCTTTTATCTAACCTGAACTTCCCCTGTTTTAGTTTGAACCCATTATTCCTAGTCCTATCACTACACTGCTTGGGGAATACCCAAGAAGAAATAACACTAGTCATATACATATTAGCAACTAATTAATCTCAGGGTATATTAGCACTCTAGAAGACAAAAAGTAGCTCCTTTCTATAGAAGAATCCAAAGTCTATCCTTAAGTGACAGTTTTACTACATGGATCACAAGCCTTTTCAGACTCAGTCTTAAAGATGCATACATACTGAGTGGGGATGGTCTCAGTGCTAACTGAAAATGTGACGTTCAAGTCTATACCTGTCTGAAGTCTTCCTCCTCTGCATTTTGGTATATCCAGTTAAGTTTATCACTTTGGCATTTGAGTGAGTTTCACTAACATGCTGAGAGTCTGCACAGGCCTTGAATCACTACCAAGTCATCATGGAATGCTGCCTTTCATGTTCTGGAAGTGACATAGGTCCCTTTCGTGGTCCTCCCATACATCCTTTGTGTGGCTTTACAATGCAGAAATGCTTACAGTTGTTCAGGATGTCTCTGCCCTCCTTTGCTGAACTGTTTGTGACCTGGGAACTGCAACTGAAGCTTGCTGTTCCTATATCAGTAGATAGCTGAAAATATGGAGATTAGTTTTAAAACTGCTGAAGTCAGATTGAAACCGACCTACAGAGCTTTGGACTGACTTGAATTCAGGGTGTTCATGTTTTCACTTTGCTGACTCTGCTGCAGAAGCTTACATATGGGAAATGTAACTTCTTCAGATACACTTAAATTAGATACTGAAGAGTCCACTGTGGCCTCACACCTCTCTTGTATCCCAAGGGGGAACAGTCTGTAGCAAGTCCGTCATATTCACCACGTTTTGGTCCAGTGAGAATACAATTAAGACCTGCTGTGATGGGTTTAGAATCTGCAAATGGCTGTGTTAAGGAGTATAAAAATACAGTAACAAGCCTTGCATTTTCTTAACTGTATGGGTATTAACTGTAGAAGCCCACAGCTACACAGAGCATCATTTTATTTCAGACCTATTAGAAGAGACACTTGTCCATAAAGCATGCAAATTGCTAGGATATAATTGATCTATTTATGTGCCAGAACTGGAGTTGCATGATTATATAATTCTTTCCAGTCCATTTGGATTAAAAAATGTATTCACATTTTCAAAGAAAATGAAAACTTGCAAAAGTTCCTGAAACAGAATATAATGCTTCGTTTGAATTGAAAACAACGTATCCCATTTTTTCAAGTATTTTGTGGGTTTATAAAAATACACTGCATTCCAAAAATAAAAACTATTTTTGACCTCAGAAGTGAATATGGCTTTGTTTTGTGCAAACATTTCATGTTCTTTAGGTTTCAAGGGAATTTTTTTATTCTTTTTCCTTGATGAATTCAGTAAATGTGAAAAGAAATTCACAATACTTCTTGGACTGACTGAATGCATTTTTAGAGAAGTGGGTGGTAACATCTGAATAACTGCTACCAAGAGTTTCGCCAAATTCTGCTGGCAACTATTCCACTCTTCTGGTCACTATGATGTCTTAAAGCACTGGTTAAGTGCACTGGCTAGAGCTGTAATTGCTATAACATCACTACTATCAGCATATAGTGATTGAAGTATAGCAAACATGGGAGAGCCTGGCCAATTAAGCAGCTAGACTTTGCACAAGTTTGGAGCAAAATTAGGCCCTGATGAGCTGTAGATGTTAATGAAAACAGCTGATAACTTCTGGAAGAATTAATTTAAATAATTTCAAGTAATAAATTCCCTTTTCTCTCCCAATAATAATAATAATTTTAGAATTCTTTTATTTAAATATTTTATGTTAGCCCTCTGATATTCCACTAGATCCCTAACAGTAAACTAATTCCCCTGTGTCATCCATAGGTAGGACAGTTCACAGAATCACAAAATCATAGAATAGTTAGGGTTGGACAGGACCTTGAGATCATCTAGTTCCAACCCCCTGCCATGGCCAGGGACATCTCACACTAGACCATATCACCCAAGGCTCTGCCCAGCCTGGCCTTGAGCACTGCCACGGACAGAGCATTCACTACTTTGGTCAGTGCCTCACCACTCTCACAATAAATAATTTCTTCCTTACATCTAACCTGAACTTCCACTGTTTAAGTTTAAACCCATTACCCCTTGTCCTATCACTACAAATCATGACGAAGTCCCTCTGGCATCCTTGTAAGCTCCCTTCAAATACTGGATGGCTGCTATGAGATCTCCACACAACCTCCAGGCTGAACAGCCCCAACTTTCTCAGCCTGTCTTCTTACGGGAGGTGCTCCAGCCCCCTGATCATCCTTCTGACCCTCCTCTGGACTTGCTCCATGTCCTTCTTATGTTGAGGACACCAGAACTGTGCACAATACTCCAAGTGAGGTCTCATGAAAGCAGAGTAGAGAGGCAGCATCACCTTCTTCAGCCTGCTGGTTGCACTCCTTTTGATGCAGCCTAGTACATGGTTGGCTTTATGGGCTGTGAGCACACACTGCAGCCAGCTAATGTTCAGTTTCTCATTAACTAGCAACCCCAAGTCTGTCTTCACAGGGCTGCTATGAATCACTGCTCTGTCCAGCCAGCAGCTGTTCTCACTTCTGAATAACTAGTGTATTGTTTACTCTAGAAAATGTTGCATAATGCAACATTCTGTATAATCTGGTGGGCCCCTATCTTACTTTATGTTCTTTTTATTCCTCTAACTTCTTCTACCCATTCTTCACAGTAGGTGAATAACAGGATATTGTTCACAGAATCACAGAGTAGTTGAGGTTAGAAGGGGCCTTTGGAGTTCATCTATCCCACCCCTCTTGCTCAAGTAGGGCCATCTAAAACCAGTTGTCCAGAACCGTTTCCAGACAGCTTTTGAATATCTCATGGAGTGAGAATTCACAACTTCCATGGGCAACCTGTTCTAGTGCTCAGTCACTCTCACAGTGAAAATGTGTTTCCTGAGGTTCACATGGAACCTCTTACACTTACAACTGGTCCTCTCACTTGGTACCACTGGAAAGAGCCTGGATCCATCCTCCTTTCACCCTCCTTTCAAGTATTTAAATGCATTAATAAGATCCTCCCTAAGCCTTCTCTTCTCCATACTAAACAATCCCAGCTATCTGAATTTTTGCTCATAGCAGAGATGCTCCATTAATCAGTTTCATGACCCTTTGCTGGACTCTCTCCAGTAAGTTCATATTTCTCTTGTACTAAGGAGTTTAGAAGTGGGCACAGTAATCCAATTCTTATTCCAGTTCTCAATCCATTGTTCAAACTTAACCTCACACATCTTCAGGTGTGAATGAAGACTTACACATGAATACAGATTCAGTCTCCCAAAAAAGAAATAACCCATAGGTACCAAGAAGGCCTTCTGGTGAGCACTAGGTGCTCAATGTAGAGAGCCATCCTCGATCCATTCTGCAGAGATTGTGCCTTATGGAAGAGAAAGATTCTAAATGTTGTTGGACCACCAAGTGTAAATTAAGAAGCAGGGTGACATTTTCTCTTTAGGGTTAGGGGTCATCTACCCAAGAATCAGTTCCTTCTCCAAGGAATTGGGTCTTGCATGCTGTGTGAGCAGGGCTGCCAGGCTTGACTCTTTATTTAGAATGATTTTCTTTGCAGCAAATCCACATTGCTCTTAAACTAAACTGACTGTGTTGGTTAATTTTCACTAACCTTCACATGGTTTTAATGTAAACTGTTCCAAATTACTTAGTACAACCAACCACTGTTTTGTTGACACAAAGGAGACAACAGTGGTTGGAGCACGTACCATGTGGATCTTCCCAACCTCTCATGGACAATGCATTCTCTGTTGCCTAAATACATGACAAGTTCTACTGATTAGTCTCCTTCTGAAAATAAGTACATGTCACATTTGAATTAGACAACCAATACTGAGACTTGGACGACATATTGGCTTTTGCAGGAAAATTCACACGCATATTCAGTGCCTTCAAAGATCTGTTGTTGAAGTTACTGCTTCAGACTTCCTGTGGAATTTGAGACAAGTCATGTAGATTCCCTGCCTGAGGACAGATATCTCAAAAATTATGAACATCTCCAAAACTTTATCATATTCAAGGGCTGCATAAGTATATCCATTAGGAATAAATCTAGTATTATCAAATATAATCCTACTTTAGATAACAGGCAGGTTTTATTAATAATATATATATATTTTCTCATTTAGTAGCACATACATCAGTTGGAAGTGGTTAAATTCATTGGGTTTCGTTAGAGACTAAGCCTGTAGCAAGCCTTACCAGTCCATTCCTCAGGCTGCTGCTGTCCAAAAGTGGTGAACTTTAGACCCCATGGGATAAGTTTGCCATTAGCTAGGTAGAAGGTGAATGACATAGCTCCTGATATTAACAAATTACCCATATCCCTGGTTACACAGACACAATCTTCTATGCTCCTTGTGCTGACATTCAGATGATTACTAATTTTAATCCCAACTGGTTTGAAAAATAAATTAAGTGCGGAAAAAAAAAGATTTATGGGCAAAGACTAACATTGATTTTTTTTTTGCTTCTGTGAGGAATATCATGTTCTAGTTGGGTTTTTTTATTTTCTTTTTCACAGCATGGTAGTCTGCCAAATTAGGGAGCATTAGCCCAAATAGCTGCTCAGCTCCCACCTACTTATCTGTCAGATGCAATAAGGAAGAATTGCGTGGGCTCTCTGAGGAGATTCATCTAAACCATAGACTCCTTAGCTACACAATCTGAGACACTTACAATGTGGTACAGATATTAGCTGAACAAATGTTGAGCAAATATTTGCTGGCAATGTTTTCCGGTGGTCTTTCATTTGTACTGGCATGGCCTAATGGGTAACCTTGCCTTAGTACTAGAAATTAAAGTATTAGTAAGATACTTTGAGTTCATAAGTGGCTATGTAGCATCACTATGAGAGCATCCCTGTGTAGCCTTTTTAGAGACTTTTTTTAGACACTTAAGTTTCACAAAGGGGGTCAAATATCTTTTAAATTCCAGTTAAAAATTTAAACAATTCATAAAATTTATATGCATATAATCACAGATTGATGGAGTAATATAATTTGGAATGGACCTCTGGGAATCACATGGTCCAACATTCTGCTCAAAGCAGGTCCAATTTAGTTCAGACTTCTCCAGGCCACGAGACAGTGCTCGAGATGATTAGACAACATGAAACAGTGCTCAAGACCAGGTTGGACAGAGCCTTGGGTGACAGGGTTTAGTGGGAGTTGTACCTGCCCATGGCAGGGGGTTGGAACTAGATGATCTTAAGGTCCTTTCCAGCCCTAACTATTCCACGATTCTATGATTCTATGTCCAGTTCATTTTCAAATAACTCCAGTGATAGGGATTTCACAGCCTCTCTGTTTCCCAGGCTTCTCCCTATTTTCATATTGAAACTTTTCTCCAAAGTCTTTTTCTTTTGTCACAACTTCTGTGTACTGCCTTTTGTCTCATTGCTGTGGGCTTCTGGATAGATTCTGCCCAACCTTCCTCATGTCCCTCATTCATCATTTGCTGAAGTCAGCAGAGTAAGATACACATAGAGAAGGAGACCATGTAAACTTAAAAGCATAAGCTGTTACTGTTAAAAGAGTTCACTATTCTGAATTTCCTTATCTGAATAGTTTCTTTGTTCAGCTAAGAAATACAGAAAAAGCAGCTTTAATCCTATGACTAAACATCCATTCAGTTTAGCCAATTAAAAAAAAAAAAAAAAAAGGAAAAAAAGGAAAAACCTGTAGCAACGACTTCAGTATCCAGAGATAAAGAAGGAGGGGGCAAAAGGAAGCATTTGGCATTAATTTTTTTTGCCTTAGGAGCATCAGCCTGGAGCATAGATAGACATGGACTCTCTGGAATCACAGTGCTCAGCATCAGGGCCCTCACTTGCAGTGTAATTGTTCCCAAATATCATTCTTCTTCAAAGCAACACATTTTTTCTACTTGCAAGGTTCCCATGTGAGTCTTTTTAGGAAACTGATATTTTGATGGCTATAAATTTTCTTTTAAGTTGCAGTTGACATTCACACGTTTCTCTGCCTTTACTCCCTCTGGCCAGAACAGTCTTCTTGGTATTTACCTTGCAGTGGTCAGGACCACCAGCCTGTCTCATACCTGCCTTCTTTTGCTACAAGAAACAAGTGTTATACTATTGCAACATTTTTTTTTTCTTTTAAAGTGCTCCCTAGTCACATTTTCAAGCTTTTCACTGTAGCCAGAAGAGCTAAAAATGTTTTCATTTTCATACTCACTTTCAGCAGCAAAGACATTTTTTAAAACAATCCCCAAATATTAAGAGAATGCAGCATCATCAAATATCTGGCATAATTGTCTGACTTTGAAGAGCTACGGAAGGCAAACAGCAAAACCACAACTTTTCTCTTTTTAGTCATATTAACAAAATATGAGGTTTTATAGTATTTGCATGAGTTGATTCAGGTTCTTTCATTAGCATATGCTGTTTATTTAATTTCAGGGCCTTGACAACAATACAGACACATATCACATATCTTAGTTCAAAATCAACTGAAGCCAAAATAATAATTGGCAAATCTGTCCAAATTGTAAGCTTTTTAATGTAATTGGTCTTCTTCCCATAAGAGCTGTGTCTTCATTTCTAATACATGTTACATTTTTCCAATAAAAATGTTCCTTTCATAGGCTGTCATACACAGCAGTGTAAAAAAAAAGCCAGTTTTTCTGGAATACCAAAACAATGATGTGTCGGTCAGATTTGTTTTTAAGGAGAGACAGCCTGTACTGATTACACCAGGAACTGTTTACTAAACCAAGTGTGACAAAAATCTAATCATCAAAATCTTGACTATATTTCAAAATCTAAATATGCTTCTCTCTCATGTGACTTCAGAAGTCTGCAGACCTTCTGTTAAGAAAGATAGATCGATTCGTCTGCTGAAGAAATAGGTAGATATTGTATGGAAGTGAAATCATTATGAGAAAGGGGAGGACTGTATCCCCATGAGACTGTGTAGAAAATGACTGACTTCATGTCAGGTTCCTAGCTGTTACTTTAAAGTTTTGTGAAGTCTGCATCTAGGTTTGCAATGGTCTTGAAAAATTCCTCCAGAAGTAGCCAATCAGCAATCTATCTCACTCATCGTGTTCAGTTTCCTTCTTGATATTGTTGCCATTTTCTTTTTGGGTTAATTACTTTTTCATCCTGCATTTCCAAAGAATGAACTGTTGCAGCTGTAGTAAATATTGAAACTTCTAAAGGTAAAAAGGCATATTTAAATTAGCTGACATTAAATAATAGCAAATGCTCCCTTGCAATCTTTGTGGCGAAGACAACAAAATAAAGAAATTACTGGGCATAAATATGACTGTAAATAAAATTACAGCTTAATCTAGCCCTCTGAAAGAGTGATAAAAAAGGAAACAGAAAGAAAGGACTGAAGAAATTTTGGGGGATGGAGAGAAAAATGGAATTATATGAAATCACATTATCAAGCTCTAAGTGCAGTTGTTTTTTGAGACAGCTTTGAAAAGTGCATGTGGAAAAAGCAAAAGAACTAAGACAAAACCAGCTAAGGTCTTCAAGAGGATCCTGAGGAGAGGATGCTGAAGAAAGAATGCTGACTTATTTGCTAGTGTTTCAGATCTGGCTTGCACAGTTTTGCAGATATCTTTTTTCAATCCTCCTATTTTTTCTACAATGTAAATCTGTGAGGGTCTTCCTGTACAATTATTATAGCAAAAGAAAAGGATTGCAAGGACAGGGACAGAGCAACATGACCGCAGATGTCTCCTGTTTATTAATGAAAGCAGGGAAAAAGCCCCAAGACACCAGGATCAGCAATCAAGAAATAGGAGGTCTGGTTTATGGGGCATTATTAAGGCCTTTACCTTTTGAGCAATAGTGAATATAATTTTATGCAGCTGTTGCAATAAATAACTAGATAATAACACTAATAATATATTTGGGCGTGCAGGACTTTTCTTGTTGGAGTAGAATCGTGTTTTACTTAATGTGTATTAATCTATGCAAGATTCATAGGATTTAGCAAACAGAACTGATAAATTCTTTAAAAAAAACCCAAACTACCTTGAATTGGTCAGACAGTTGGACTAAATTGTTATTGTAGGTCTCTTCCGACTGAAATATCCTATCCTACATGTTATTTTAGTAGCGAGACCAGCTCTCCTAACTAATGTAACAGCATAATTTTTCAAAGAAATAATTAAAGTATTAGCTATAATAAAACCTCCCTTTTCCCAGTTTTGAAATTACAATCTTTCATCACACTTTTCTTCACCCATTACATTCCACCAGCATAATTTATTTTTTCCTAATCTCTTTGTGGTATAGTCATGTTAGAGCTCCACAGTGTAAACCACCCAGCAGGATCTGGGATAGTTCTTGCTCTTACTGAGATCAAAGGCAAAAATCGTGCTAATATCAGTCAAATTTCGTACTTGCCACACTTCTGATCTCCTCAAGTTGTTTTACCTCCGTATTAACTGCTGAAACCATTGTTGGCCTCCCTGGCCAGTTTCGTATACAGTAACAGGAAAGCCTGAACTTACAACAGAGACAAAGCACTGTCTAGCTGATCGGTCATTGTTCTGGGGCTCAGAGAGACTTCAGGCTGATTCCCAGCATAGTCCATAGTATAAGAACTTTAACTTCTACCCTTCATATATAGTTCAGCATACCTCTCTCTAATTTCTTTTTCTTCCTTCTGCTAATTACCTTGAGGACAATCTTGCTCACTCAGGAGCTGTCTTTCATTGTGATCTGAGAGGTTCCGGGGATTTCTGTGATTTTATTAATTTTATTCTCCCCCCCACCAATACAGTCAACATCCTCATTTGTCAATTAGATGTTCACATTATTGAGGAAAATAAGCACCAATCACAGAGAAAGATTTTAGTAGCAAAATCTAAATGTTTACAGCACAGATTAACGACTAATAGATAAGGGTAGCTGTTCTTTCTGTCTCTGTCAAACTATCTTGCCTGCTTCCACAATTTGTATAAATTGGTCTCAGCTGTACCTGATGTGTGCAATTTGGATCTGACATACCACATGTGGTCTGATCAAATCACATTGATACCTGTTTATATTTTGTTGGAGCTTAAAATGAGAAGTGTTTGTTCACTGTGATATTTTTTTTATGTGAAAATACTGCAAACATGAAACAATTAAACACAGGAAGGCTTTTTTTCAAAGATATGCCTTTATAGAACCATTTCTGTATGTTATTCATCAAAAATATTTATTCAGCCTTAGTTTTCACACTTCACAATAATTCTAGGTAGTAACTCTGCACACACCTCGTGCCTGCCAATATTTCAAACTTCAGACCTACTCACGTGTGGGGTTTTTGTATGAGTTATATTTGCATAAGATCCACCTGCCCCAGTCACCACACTTTTTTGCTTTAACACAAAACCCATGATCAAGTGGTAGCAGTGTAATGCGTTACCATCTCTCAGATGAAGTGAATGAACTAACAGTGCAAGTGCACTAGGGTGTTGTCCTGCATGACTGCAGCCAATGGCTGGAACACTTCCAGGTGTTCATTCACTTCTGCCAGAGGCCATCATTGCAGCAGAGAAGTTGGGGAACATGCGAAACATCTGAACAAAAAAGCTGTATCAGATGTTTTACTGGAGCAGACAAGGCATTCTTGTCTGGTGACGCTTCATGGGCTTAGTGTTCCTCACCAACTGTATGAGAAAAGCAGCTGAAAGCAGTAACATTTCAACCTGAATGCATTCAGCTATACTCACTGTACTCACTATACTCAGCTGCTAGATGTAATTGAGCAGCTTATGCGTCTTTCCCCTGTAACCACAACCAAGGATTTTACATGACTTTACCGGGACATATTTTACGTGCTTTGGTTACTCTGTGATAAACTGACTGAAACCTGCAGCAATCAAGTCTGTGGGAGACAAACCAGGTGGGAGGCAAACCAGATGGGAGCAGAGCAGCAAACAACATTCCTTCTGTCTGCTGCGCCAAGCGATTGCAAGGATTTTTTCATAAAGGTTTTACACCTAAGATTTCAGAGGTTTCACATCTGGGGATGACAACTACTCTTCAGACAAGCGACTCCCTTCACCCCAGGAGCATGTGCTTGGAAGGTATAGCATAGCTGCTCCTGAGACTTCTAATGATATATACCTTGATGTGTGGGAAGATAATGCTGTCCTTAGGGCCTAGGTAGAGAAGGTTCATTTTACTAACTGGTACCATTTCATCACCTTGGAGGGAAAAGAGGATCAGAGACAACTTATTTTCCAAAATGACCTAATTTTAGAAGATTGACATTTTTCAGTATAATAAACACAACTTTGGGGTATGCTCACATATTATAGCAAATTTAATCCACCTTCTAAAAGCACTTTCTGACATCTTTGATTACTTGCTTTAAAGCAAGCATAGCTCCTGATTCTATCTTTCTGGTTTCATGACAGAAAATAAGGAGAAAACCAAACAAAAAAATAAATCCTGATACAAATCCTAGAAGATTGGGGTATCTGTATTGGTGTTTCCAAGGCAGCAGTAACAGAAATAATTTGCAGTTGTTGTTGGGAGGTTTTGAATTTTATTTATTTTATTTTATTTCTTTATTTTTATTGCTATAAATTCGTTACCTGTTTTTTCTGCTCATTTCCTTTTTCTTGTTCATCAGCTGCTAAATAATTTGACTTCAACTTAAATGTGTACAAAAGTTCTGATGCTGCCTATATGATGTCTTTTATGCAAAACTGAAGACGTTCTGATGTCAGGTAAGTACCTGTTGTTAATTTTATTGCATCTCTAGATGCAGCATAAAAATGTCTAAAAAATAAAGATCAGAAAGAATTTAGTTTACACTTGTGCAAGCCAGCTTGAGCACAGGAAATAGCGCAAGTCAGATTCCTGCTACCTGATCCATACGAGCCCTCCTAGAACAGACACTTTACTGGTGTTCTTAATTGACTTACATGTGAAAAAAAACAAAAACAAAAAAAACACCAAACAAAAACCCCCACTGATATTATTCAAACAGACATATGGGGATATTTAAAACATCTTCAGCAACTCACCCCAAATATACCAGGAATGATGTGTAAGAATTGGCATGCAAAATCTCATACCTTTCAGTTTTGTTCTGCAGAACCTGAGAGATGACAATTGTGGTACTGAACATTTATCTAAGTATTTATCAAACAATATTTCTATGCAGTCTGTATTTTGTATACTTTCTCTGAGCAAGAATCGGTTTCTAGCACAATGAGAAGCTAGTTTCAGCTTTGCTCGTGAAGGTGTAATCTATTTCTCCACAGTCAGGTGGCAACAAGAATGAGTTATCTAGAGTTAGTCTGTTAGTGGTTCTTTTTCCTACTGCCTGACAATGCTGATTTATCTGGTTTCACAAAGAACAGGTTTGTAAGATTGATAGAGGGATGTGCACCTTTTGGAGATGTAGAGTTGTGCATTCTTTGCATTCTTTGCTGCTGTATAGGACTGTACTAATCAGAGGAAATATTTCCACTATCTCTTCCAGAGGCTTCGTGACTTGAGATACTAATACCCTAGAAGAGCTGTGGTTACAGTCTTTTCTGTCCATCCTGCAGGTCTCTGTGAAGCAAAACTGCACCAAGTAAACTGTCTGTCCTTGGCTGGCATTTGGTCTATTACTTCTTCAGAAATACAACCAAAGCCAGAAGTTCATAAATAAGTCATGCTTTTTAGTCTTTTTTGTCTGTAAGCCAGAAATATTTTGATGGTTTTCTAGGTCTGTTCTAAATTAGAAATTTAGTGGGTTTTTTGTAGTTCTCATCTTGGGCTTTATACACACCAGTCATCAGGGGGCAACCCCCCTTGCAAGATGAGCCTGGCAAGGCAAATTCTACATAGTACCTATTGTAATGTGAATTTTATCTAGTAGCTGCTGTGGCTCAGGCTATTCTATTATCTAGGAAAAGAGAAGAAGAAAGGAGAAAGACTCCTTGGTAGAGATTCAGCCTGAGATTCACATATCTAAATTTAGGCAATAGATGCAGATAACTACATGCAAGTTAGGCATTTAGATTCCCATGACGGTCATTAAAAACTCAGCCAGTATGATCAGTGGAGCTTGAAGCATGATGAAATTTACAAGCAAGTTGATACTTTCAGATGAGCTGAATAACTTCCCAGGAATCTATTGATGCTATTGACTTTCTGAATTGACTGTCAATTGGGATCAACTTGATTTTATGTATCTAACTCATGTTAAGAGTTAAAAAGCATAAACAAAGTAATTCAAGGCAGTTGTCTATAAAAAAAATTGTCTATAAAAAAAGTTGGACCATTTGTAAAGCTGTAGGGTTTCAGAAGAATCTACAAGAGCTGACAGTTGCAATACAGAACCCACAGCCATTTAAACTCACAGCTAGAGCCAGAAGGGAAGCTCGGGGGTACTTATAATGACAATGGACACCTATACAGGGCAACTGAATAAACCCATAGATGTTTCAAAATCCTGCTTTTTGTTCCTCATCATCATTTTTCATGCTTATAATAAATAATAAAAAGCGAAGGGGGAGGCAGGAAGCTTCAGTTTCCAGACAAGAAGTATACTTACTATTCAGTGGATGCTTCATGCCCAGAATCTCTTTCTTGCAAAGTTTACCAACACACCCTCCTCTACTGAAATGACCTTTACATGTCATCGTAAAAGAGTTACTGCAAAGAATGCATGATACCAAATGTATCTCCCAAAAGCAAATGCCACCTCACCATGTAAATGTCAGTAGGCAAATCTTTTGGAAGGAATGCTGATGGGCAAAGTCAAGTTCTGTTGCACCACAGCACAAGGCATGCTTTGAGAGTTCAAGCCATGCGTGTTTATTTTTCAAAGACTCCAACAATTTCTTTTGTCTTGTTTGGATTCTTCCAGGAGCCTAAGTGATTGACAATCTCTAATTACTCTTTGATGGAAACTTTGAAAATAATGAGCTCCAAAAAAAAGACAAACTTTAATAGGCTATGTTTAAGGCTAAATTAAATAATCTAGAATAACTGAAAAACTTTTTTCCTGTCTCATACACATTGCAATTTTTTTTTCCAGGGCTCAGATTTCAGATTAGAGTAGGTCTCTGCTTGCAAATTTTGAAATATATCAAGCATGGAGTAGATCTTGATTCAGAATAAATGTGATTTCTCTGAAAATCAGGTCTTGAAGTTTTTAGTTTCTACAGTGGCTTTTTCTCCCCTATACCCTAAGACATATAAGGAATTAGGGTGCTTCAATATATTCTTAGTATAATACACTGAAAATGGAAAAGAACAGAGTAGGAGCTTTTCTATTACTCCTCACTCAGTACTGATATCAAATGTTATCATTCTTTGAACACATATTTTATTCTTTTCTCATGCACAGTAATTACTGTACATTCCATAACAATTTGAAAGATGGATTTTGTCCCCAGAGTCCTGCTGACCCACATTATCATATCTCATTATTCAGGAGAGCTACAACAATTAAAATCAGCTGGAGATCTAGTCTCATAAATTGTTCATTGCAGGAAGACGTGAGATATGCTGCCATTCCTCATCTTTAATTAACTTTCTCTGTCACTGCGTTAATGTGGAAGTATCAGAATGAGGAAAGAATAAGGTACTTGCTTCTTTAAGTCTTTCTAACAGATTTCTGTAAGTACTGTTAGAGTAACTACTATGAATCTGTATAATTCATAGAAGAAGCTATTCCAGCTATGGAATGACAAACATTCAAAGATGAGCTTACAGAATAAAACAAAGTCTTAGTCCCTGAAAAGCTTCCCCTTGAGAAAGGAAAACCCAACTTAAAGCTACAGTATCAAAGGAGTTGGGAAGGTTAGCTCTGCTTTTCATGATCTTGTTATTAACTTCAACTTTATAAAAGAAAATCTCTAGGCAAAATAAGTCTTTCCTAGCACACACACACTGCATTCAGTTAATTCTTTGTGCTTTTATGTTGTCCCATTTCTCAGTTTGAAAATGATTGACTGTGTTAGTACTTTTTTCTAATTACCTGGAAAAGGCAAGAATGACAATTCTTGTACAAGAACAAATGGATTTAAACTGGTCCTCATAAATTTAAGCTACGCTTTATTAGGTATTTTTAACCACAGAACAGATTCCAGACCGACCTTCTAGTAGGTTGTAGAGGGCAACCAGTACAGGTACTTTTACCATAGAGTTTGATTAACTGAGAAATTATTTCAGTAGCAGAAGACTAGATATTGAATGAAATTCCCTCAATAATTAGTAGAGAGAAATACATTATATCCTATACAGGATGATAAGAACTGCCCCCCATATATGTCCATTTCTCCTATTCTTTCACATGAAGCAGAGAACGCTGCCTTCAGCTAGGCATCAAACTTGTGGATAGTTTAAAGTTGGCATGCGACAACACTGAAAACCCAACAGATCTTCCATCCTGTGGCATGGTGCCCAACTTCACCTTGGTCACCAAATCCTAGATGGGAAATTCACCTGACACTTTTATTCTCATTGGGTACTTGCTCCAACATGACTGCAAAGTGTGCTTAAGGATTTTGTACAAGATTAATTGAGGTTAGATGCTTTGTTCCCAATCCAAACATTCTTTTTCAGGCTCTAGAGATACAATCAAAGAAATCAGAAGGGGGGGGGGGGAAATACCAAAAATACCCCACCAAACCAAAACCCAACAAAACCAATAAATCCCTCCCAAAACAACAGAAAACAAACAAGTATACAATATTTTCCTGAAAGAGAAAATCAGCCTAAGTCTTCTGGAGACCCATAGACACTTTATCCAAGGCTGGGTATCCTTTCTCTAGATGTATATATCTGCATGGAATTGTTTCGTCTGGTTGCAGTGAAAGTCGCCTGACACTGTCTTTACTTAGTACAGAATAGACAGTGGTAAGACGAGTAAAAAGAAAAGACTAAATAACAGTAATGCCCACAAGTAAGAACCTGATAAAATCTGCAGGCTTGATAGCCTGTAACTCCAACAGAAAGGATGAAAGTAGAACCAGAATACTGGTTCTGTTTTAACACTGCCTTGGAAATATTTACACTCATTGCAAAATCATCTTTGGATTGCACTGCCAACATACTTTTAGTCTTGTTTTCCAAAAAAGATGTTCATTTAAAATTATTAATGCCTAGGAAACCAAACAACTCAGCAGGTCTTCTGCGGCTCCACACAGTACCTATTCCAAGAGTGAAATGTTTCCTGGATACCAAGGCTTAAAACTGCCCCCACTCCCATATACTTCCCATATCTTCCAACTCCTGATGTGTGTTCAGTATTCATCATACGGCACTTTGATCGTAGGGCACATGTCTTACTAGAAGTCAAAATTATTTCCATTGAGTGACTAAGTAGCTCTTGAAAATACAGTGTGTGCTCCTTGAGGATTTGGATCTCTTCAAAATAAAACATGACAATTAAACCTGTCTCATCATAATTGTAAAAAGATGAGTAACAGACAAGTGTGGAGTTTTCAAGTGGAAATCATGTTGGGAAAGTAATTATTCTCTCACACTTTGTGAACAGAAAGAAAAATAAAATTGTTGAGATATCCTATGGCATCAGTAGAGCTTCTAACACTACTCCTCATGACAGTTTCATGAGAAATTTAGGAAAATCTGGTATTGGTGAAATTATTACAGATTGGGAATAACACCACTCTATACCATTCCCTAGGAATAGTTATCAGAAGTGTGGTGCCAAAGCGTAAATATACCTCACAGATTCTATAGAGTTCTGGTTTTCACATGACGCTTTTGATTACCTGATTGGACAAAAAGAGAGTATGTTCTTTAAACATACACAAATTCAAAATAAAGAGGGACTGCAAGAGCACTGAAGGACAGGATTCACATTCATAAGTAATACAACACAAAAAAAAATCATCTGAAAGAAGGGAAAAATTCCATACGAGCAAGTGTAATACAGTTCCCTTTGTCAGTGATAACTGAATTTACATGGACAGTGTGCAAATTAGGTAGTGAGCAACAGCTTTTGAAGAAAAAGGATTAAAATGAACAAAAAAGAGTCTGCGATGGCTTGTACCTCAAAAGGTAGTTACCATAAGGATATGTATGGTCTGAAGATAGGAGACATTGTTGGTCAGGTTATGTTCATGAATACCATGAGGGTGATGAGGCAATGGCCCAGGTTGCCCAGAGAAGCTGTGGCTGCCCCATCCCTGGAAGTGATCAAGGCCAGGCTGGATGGGGCTTGGAGCAACCTGGTCTAGTGGAAGGTGTCCCTACCTGTAGCAGTGGGTTGGAACTATATGATCTTTAAAGATCTCCTCCAACCCTGATCATCTGAAGGGGGCCCAGAGAAGTTGTGAATGCTTCATCACTGGTGGTGTTCAAGGCCTGGTTGGACAGAGCCTTGGATGGCATGGTTTAGTATGAGGTGTCCCTGCCCGTGGCAGGGGGATTGGAACTAGATGATCTTAAGGTCCTTTCCAACCTTAACTATTCTATGATTCTATGATTCTATAATTCTGATTCTATGTGTAATCTGCAACCCAAGTATATGATGTTAGTCTAAATATACTCATGTAACCATAATTATATGCTTATATACCATCAAATTAAATAGTGAGCTCCTTTCAATAGCATCACCATGACCCAGGAATGCTCATAAAGGAAAAGCTAGTACTGCAGAGATGGGGACTGCCAAACAACACTCAGGACCAGATCTGGACGTAGGAAAGTTGCCTAAATTATCTTGCCAAGCTATTGACCAATGCTAAGAACTTGGCAAGAGCGCGATGTCTAGGAAAAAGGATGAGACACTCAATGGAGTCCAAAGACCTGAGTTTAAAAAGTCAGAGCTCAGGAAAATTCAACAAAAAGAAATAGCAGGAATTGTGGCTGTTTAGCCTAAGGAAGAGAAAACTAAGAAGTAATATAGACTAGAGAGTCTGAAAGTGTCTTGCAGGGAGAAAGTGAGAAGTCTTCTGTATATCCTTGATGGACAGGACAAGAAAAGATGGGCTTAAATCACAGCATGGACAATTAAGTATTTAAAAATTTTCCTATAATAGAATATTAAGACATACTAGGGGAGGTGTGGAATATCTGTCAATACAACGTTTTAAGGACATATTAGATAAAGGTTTTTCAGGAATCCTATTTTTATTATCACACAGAAATTATCCTGCTTTGAGCCAGACAAGGTTTAGATGCATTTTATGGTTTATTATTCTATTATTCTATGGCCTAGGTTACTGTAGCTTTATATTTTCCTGTGTGGAAATGAAAATGCAGAATAAGAACTGCTGTCCTCATTAATTTTCTCAGTCTCTTGAATTGTTCATATTTAAAATGCAGGGGATAAAAAGAAAACAAACATGTAATACTTAAGTTTCACTTATTTTTAAGCAAGTAACTCCGATTTTATGTTTAATTTGTATTAAACATGACAGTCAAGTAGCCCAGACTACTGTCTACTGTTCTGTGGTTCTGTAGTACCAATACAAGCATCAAAGAGTCTAGGTTATTATTATTGTAAACAAGCGCCACCTGAATAGATGCCTGTGGAGAACATCCCGTAGAAAAACTTGTTATTTGCACACTGGCTTTTGAATCAGAAATGTCATTTCAATGCAAATACCCTTGGAATAAAAAATTTGGGTGCACTTCCATAGGAATTACCTGTTCACACGTGTGTTTCACTTTGATAAAGTAAATCAAGCTGAGAGAAAACTTCCCTGAAGACAGAAATGTGAATAAGGCAGATACGGCTTTCTGGGAGTTTAAATGTATTCAGTGGCTTAGAAACATGATTAAGACAAAACACTATACCTACTTGAGGCTTGGTTTGTTATCCTGGTAGTGACAGGTGTCGATGTGGATTTGAGTCTTCTGGCTGTCATACTACAGTAACCATCAGAAGTCATGCTCATCCCCATCAAATTTCTACCCCAAAGATTAGTCTGTTTGGTTTAGGCCATTGGTCTCTGCTGGAAAGACACATCCTTCATCACATCCTTCATGTTAACCCCCAGAGTGGACCATAGCAGATTCTTCCTGAGTTTGGGAGGAGATGGAAAGAATTGCCCATCACTGAAAAGGGATGTTTGATTAAATTAACCCCAGTGAGTCACTGAAGTAGATCACACTCCTTTTCTGCCCACAGAATGGAAAGAGGACAGGTAAAATGGTTCATTTTTTGTGCTCAGCCTTGCAAAGAAAGCCAGGTTTCTTGCAATGTCGTAGTGTCAAAGCTCGAGCTGTGTGTGAGGTGGTACTACCTCTAAATTATATTCACTGGCAAATAAAATACAGGAAGGTATCATCTTCCTCCTCTGCTAGATTTTAGTGAGTGATGGGACCTGAGAATGGGAAGGACATGTTGGCTTTTGACATTCTCTCTTCTCTTTGAGAAAACAAAGAGAACTATAAAGGTGATACATGCACAGCCACCTCCTCAGCATCATCCCTCCCACACACACTGCAGCAACAAGGATGGAATCAACCAACTCTTCTGGTTTGCAAGAGCAAATCATCTGAATATTTCAGTTCCCAAGTGAAGACTAAGGTTGTCTTCAGACACTATGTTTTTTCCTGCTCAGATTGTATTTGGCCATCATTCCTTCTTTCTTCTCATGTAACACCTCTACGACCACTGCTTAATCTTTCCGATCAAGCATTTTAGAACAGGAGATTATGCCTCAATTCTTAACAGGTTTTAAACTTACTAAGCATGTATAAGTGCATTAAAGCTGATGGGTTTTTTTTTTTCTTTATCATCAGAGTTCCTTGTAGCAGAACTAGTTTCACTCAGAAAATGTTTTCTTTGATGAATTTGGTACTTGCAGTTTTTCCATATTTTGCTAATTCTTGATCTTCTTTCCCACTAAATAAGTTTGGAACAGAACATTATCACTTTGTTATGATTCTCCATCCTGACTTGAAACTTTAATTTTCAAAGGCCTAAATCTGACCTGGTCAGTGTGGATTCCCTTCAGCAATAGTGGAGGGAAATAACGCCTCCAGAGGGCAATTAGTCTCCATCTAACACAGTCAAAAAATGTTCACTAAATGAATCAACTGCTGAAGACAACTTTTTATCCCTGTTTTCTTTCCATTTTCTCTAAAGAGAGCTTTCTTGAGCTGCACACTTAACATCTATACATCTAAATCATTACAAACATGCAATCATCTAGTAATGTTCTAAATGTTATACCTCATAGGCAACAATTCCTTCCTTAAAGGAATTATTTTTTCACACACACACACATACCCCTTAACTTTTATGAGGCAAGGAGGCTAGCATGCAGTAAATGAGCCAAGAAACACCTTTCAGAGACAGTCCATTTGAATGATGATCTTAATGTTCTATCATTAGAAGTCACTGCCTTCTCCAAGGTACAATTTATAGTGGGTCCCACAACTGTTTAGTTCTCCTGATGTGCTCTTCTTTATTTATAGAGCTGTTTAGCAGAGCCTGTATTTCTAAGTTTCATCTTTTATTTTTTCTCATAAATATTATTTCCACTCTAGAGAGCCATGAACCTTTTTCTCTAACTTTAATATATTAGGTAATGTGATAGCTATCCTGCTCACATCTAGAATGTAATTAATCTTTCAGATGTGAGCCCGATTCTGTAGTAAATTTTCAATGTTTTGAGGAGAATGGAAGAATGTTTAAAGGAAAAGCCTGAGTGTTTTTTATGGCCTAATATAATGGGAAGCAAGATCAACAGGACCATGCTTAAAATATCACCAAAATCTATCCTCAGTGTTCTTGTGCTTTGCGTATGGAAAGCTTTTCATTCAGTCTCAAAGTCCTTCTTCTAGAGAAAATAAATGGGAACTAAGGACTACAGTCTGGAGAAGGAAACTGTCTCAGTTATTCACAACCAAGCACTAATCTTTGAGTGCTATTTCAAAGATTTTGAAGATTTGCCAGAGACTTTCAAAGATTTCAGATTACAGCAGTAGGTTAGGTTTATCTCCATTTCTAATAGCTCCTGATTGAAATAAATTTTCCAGTAATCTAAGGATGGTCTTGGGGTTGTTCTGTTTCATGTTCCCCATAATAACTGTTGGGTAAGGAGTTCAGAATTTAACCAAGTACAGAGGGCATTATCGGCTGCCCTTCCAGTAGAACTGTACATCTAAACTCTGAACCCCCTTTGTCATATGGCCTATTAGATAGTGTCCAGACTCTTTATTTTGATAAAACTGCGACTTGTGAATGCTCAGTTTTACCTTGTGTTCTACATTCCTGTGAATCCCACAATTTGCATGATCCACCATGACAGGAAACAAATGGTTGATTAAATTTGATTCAGATCCAACAAAGATAAATGAGGTAACGAATGGAGCATGCTACCAAGTTTTTTGCAATATAAGTAAGTATATATAAAATCAGCACAGGAATTTGGTCATATTTAAGGGAGCTGGCTGTGCATATTTTTCAGAGCAGATTAACCTCTTCATCAAGAATCTACCATCTGGAAATGAGGAATCTTTATATATAGAGATGAAATATAGACCTCTGTGATACAAATATCCAAATCCAAACTATTTGCCTTCAGTCAACAGAAAGAAGCAAGCCCTTTCAGAGGCTAATTCTTCCTCGAGTAGCCATCAGACTATCTCACACAATCCTGGCATAAATTTTCCTCTTTTATTCCACTGAATATTATAAGGGCCTTCACTGTTACTAATTCAGATGTAGTCAGCTAAAGACTGGTGAAATTGCTGTCGCTTGTAGAACTGTTCTTTCTATGCCATTCTTTGCTCAGGAAAACAAATGAGCAATTCTCTCACTCTCCAAAATAACCCAAAAAATAGATGTGAGTTGCCTGCCAAATACAGAATTATAGGAATCCAACAAGTAATATTATCATGTAAGCCTGCTGACCAAGAAATGTCCAAGTGGTAGCAGGAGAATTCAGCCTGTGAACATATTCAGATTTAAAGCAGGTCTGTAGCACATCAGACTGTTCTGAAGCAAATGTTAGGAGTGACCCTTTGGTGAACTCCCACAGTTCTCACTGAAAGCACCTTAGGATACATTCTAGAAAGCCTTAAGCCATATCTGCACTGCTGGATGCATTCACTGCAAGGAGATTTTGCTGACCCCAGCCCAAATGACAAAGTATAGTTCACATCTATCATTTTTAAGATTAGCCATCTCTAAAGCACAGTGTGGTATCCATCTGACATAGCATTTCACCCATGTCTTCTCTGGGCTCTGTAGATTCCTCCAGTGGCCTTAAGAAATAATTGTAATTTAAAAAACATTCAACTATTTTTCCAACTAAAAGTGTCTGATATAATGTAAAGGTAGTGTCACAGCCCACAGTGCAATTGTTTCTATAACATGAAACTAAGGAAATGCATTGCATGTCCTGAAGTAAGGCAGGGGATAGGTGGTCATTGTAGTGAGCACAGTACGTCTGCTGTTTAGTAGAAATGGATCTTACCTACTAGCTTTTCCCTGTGGCTTTGTGCCAATGAGATCACTAAAGTGAAATAAAAATAGCAATGTCTCTACAGTGAGAGCAGCTGAAGTCTGTTCCTTTGGTTTTTCATAGCAAAAGGATGCAGAAATATTGCTTTTTCAGTGAAGATGGAAAGACAGTAGCCTCATTTAGAAAGCTAATAATTGGTATTTAAAACAAACAAAAAAAGTGTCCCTTTCACTCAAACAGAAGCAGAACTTAGGATTTGGGCAGTGGAATAGTTTTGCAAAAAGATTTTTGCACAAAAGTGTCTTACAAGAAGGTGTCTTCTACTAGTTACTTAAACACAACTTTTATTTGGTCAAGACACAGGAAATTAGAAAAACAAAAGGCAAAACCACTATTTCTTGTCTGTTTCACACAGCATGTTTTATTTTTTTGGCTTGCTGCTAAGCTACACAGTGTTGCCTGCCTTGCATGGCTCAATGGCTTCAAATAAACAACCAGCAGTTCATCTCTAACAGGGACTGGATGTTGAGTAATGTTTGCAAATATTGACTACTAAAGGGCACAAAGATGATTGAACTTTAGAATTCAGCTAGATGTTTGTCATTTATTTTGCATTTGTTTGGGAGGAGGTATTCAACCAAATATTAATGATGGCTGATGACAGATTGATGTTTAAGAATGACAACTGTAACCCACAGATGTGTGCACCCCAGGACAAATATAAAACATTGTGTGCAAACATTCTGAAATCACCTCTTCCAAGTCAATTCTTTGTGTTTCTGTAGGTGTTTACCAATCACATAGCTATGGCTTAAAACTCACTCCCTGGAGGTTAGGCAATGGGTATTTTTTAGAAAACACTCAACAGTTGACTGAATTGGCTGGATACTTTTTCATTCAACAATTATGTGGTTATCAGTGGCTGAAACCAGCACCCGAAAGTTTTCCTTTTTCAAGAGTAATAATAATGCCAACTTCCACAATAATTTTTACTCCAAGAATAGGTAAGAGCAAGACAATGGAGCTAAAGATGTGGCTAATCCCAAATCTTCATTTACTCAAGAGGCACCATAGCACTAAATCAGAAGTACTAGACATTCATCAAAGTGATTGTACCTGCAGGTATATGCATCATGTGCTTGTGAATATTAATCAGTAATGAAAAGACTCAGCCTGGAGAAGAGAAGGCTCTGAGGAGACCTTAGAGCCGTCTTCCAATACCTAACAAACGAGAAGAAAGCTGGAGAGAGACCTTTTTACAAGGGCATTTAAGGATAGGACAAGTGGGAATGGCTTTAAACTGACAGAGGGGAGATTTAGGTTAAATATTAGGAAAAAAATTTTACAGCAAGGGAGGTGAGGCCCTGGCACAGGTTGTGCAGAGAAGATGTTGCTCCCCATTCCTGGAAGTGTTCAAGGACAGGTTGGATGAGGCTTTGGGCAACCTGGTCTAGTGGAAGGTTTCCCTGCCCATGGTTAGGGGGGTTGGGACTAGAGGAGCTTTCAACACAAACCGTTGCTATGATTCCGTGAAATTTGGCCATGATCCCAGGATGGTGCTGGTCAAAAAATTTTGAGAGTTTCATAACTGAGCAAACCCTTCACATGGTTCATCTTCTCAGTAGTGACAGTTTTCCAGTGCCTGCCTTTCCATGCCACCCTGGTCTTGGACTACTGGTCCATAATCCGGTCCCTCCACCATGTGGGATGCCAAGGGTGGTGTTAGCCGGTAGGTGTCACTGGCGAAGGACTGGGCCATGACGCACACAAAACGGATTCTGGAAGACGATGTGTCGACCTGCCCGCAAATAAAATGGCTAAGTATCATCTGATCGTACTAGGAGGAAAAGCACAGCCCAAAAGACCTTGAGCTTCAGGATTTTTTCTTTCTTTTTTTTTTTCTTCTTTTTCTTTTTTTATCTATTGCTCTGTCAGCAATCCCTTGCACCTAAGAGAATCTTCGGACTACCATAGGTTTGGAAAATGAGGCAACAATTTTCTTCTCTGATACTTTTGTGTTTAGTTTTGGGAAGAAAGAAGTTGCAGAAGAACACATACAGGCTCCTCTGTTCATTCTGCATTCTGCTCTTCTTTCTGTGAAAGAACAGTTTTCACCATGCAAAAGGCAGGAGCTTAATAAAATGTTTTACAGGTGAATGATGGCCAGTGCAGGTTCCTCTATTCATTTCCACCTGAATGCCAAGAGACCAGTGTCTCCACCAGAAAGTGACATGTGTTGAAAGATTTATCTTCATGGCAGTTCAAGATATAAGAAGGTATCAGCAATGACACAACCTCAGCAACGTGGAGCTCAGCATGGGAGTCCATGTGATCTTTACTTAAAACTTTAACAGAGGCATTACTGAAATAAAGCAGCACGAGACTTTACCTTCACTGGATTGGTCTGAATAAAAGAGACACAACTGCCTCTAAACTATGGACTGCAGGCTCAGACATTCGCTGTCATTATTATTTTGGGACTGAAGTGCTGTGCAAACCCAGAACCCAAAGATTTGCTTCCACCTCACAACTTACAAAAAAGAAATTGAATTATGTAACAATTAATAACAAAAAAGTACAAATAAAGAAGCAACAACAGCATGGGATTGATCAGCCTAAAAATAAATGTGGCTTGTCTCCTAGGCTGCATTTCAGGTACAATAAATTTAATCAGGACATTACAGGTCCTAAAATAAGTGAATAAATTGGACTGAGTTAATTGAGGGAAGTCTGACTTTGCTATTCAATCCATTTTTTTGAACCCTCCAGCTCAGAGACAAATATCTGCACAAACAGTGCTTAAACTTAGAGATCTCCTGCCAAGGGAAGCACAAACAGAAGGCTGTCCCTGAAAATAAAGTCTGTGGGGAAAAAAAAAATTCATTTCCACCAAAAACAAGCCCAGAAATATCTACACTTAAACTCTGATACAAGCTATTGATATGTGTGGCTCAGGTGAGCATGAACTATTTCCAGGTGTAGTACTAATCCTAACACTTTAATTCAAAACTGAGATCCTGACAAATCCTCTTAGGAAAGTTTAATTTCATCAACAATTTTAATATTCAGATTAGGAATAGCTTTTCATTGTGTTATCAGTTATCTAGCTCAACAGTTTAACTTCAATTTTTATTTGCATTAACTTTGGTTTAATCCTCCATCAGAGGATGGAGGGGGATACATTTGGAGACTGAAATAAAAATATCTCATTTAGGCCTGAGCATCTCATACCATGTGCTGTTTACCAGATTTTTTTGATAACCAGTTTCATGCACCAAGGAGCCCCACTTTAAGGATTGGTGCCTGCATTATTCTTTGCCTGATTTTTTTTGTCTGATTATACCTTGTCTGGATTCACCTTCAGAGCTATGTTTCTGAATCTTCCTCTGTTTAATAAGAAATTCAGAACTAAATAATTTGTTTCTATTAAAACTTTGCAAATTATGTCTATATAACTAATGAAAGCCTTCTGATTCATCAGTCCTGTTCGCTAGATCAGAATAATTGCTTGGAGTTGGAAAGAAGTAGAAATATACTGACTCATCAAGACAGGGGATTTAGTGAACTATGAGCCAGGATTTTTCCCTGATTTATGCTAATGAAGCATCGTTTAAAATGCCTTACACACAGCAGGACACAGAAACAATTATGAAATGGATCTGATGTCCACGTCCTCAGGAACACACATAAAAAGACGACTGCTTCAAAAATAAAAACCCAGGGTCATTTTTGTTTTTTTCTTTTTTTTTTTTTTTTTTTTTATTTCTAGCAGGATCTAGCCCCTTCCTAAAAATTCCTCCATAATGTATTCTCATTATGTAGGCAACAAATGTAACAGCCATGTGTCTTACAAGCCTATACCACAGGAGGGGAAACCTGTCCTTTCTGCTTCAAAAATACTAGAAGTAAAATAATTGTAAACCTGCTACATGCTATTAATAACAATAAATGGAGAAATTTAATCACACTTTACTGGCTGGTCTGAAAACCTTCGAGCAGACACAGGCTGTTCCTATACCATGATATAGGACAAGCACCTGGTCATTAAATCATGGGATTTTTAAACCGGAGGTGCTTTATCACTGATCCCCCTTTAGATCATGTACAACAACGGTGGTGCACAAACCAATGAACTGTAAGATGCCATCACCCCACTGAAGACAGAAAAATTAATCATTCACTTAAAGACACAGGTGAACATGGATCCTAACTGCTTTGCGGTTGATAAGGTTTTAAGGTAGATAAAGGTGCTCCGCATGGATTTGAACACAAACTTTCAATGCCAGGAGAGGAGAAGAAGGAACTTTAGATTTTGCATCCAAGTCTGCAGGCAAGCTTGTAATTCCTCCATATAAGGCTTCCAATTAGGACTTTGGATGCCACGACTCCATAATTTTTAGCATTTGAATCAGGCTCTGCAGTTTACTATTCAGATGAATCACATAAATAAAATATACAGTGGAATCATTTGCTTTCTTATTATGGCTACAAACAGACTAATAGGCAAATAAATGAATGCAATCAAACTGAATGTTCTCTTTGTTATTTCATGGGCGGTAAAAATCATCTGCGAACAAAATCAGATATGTTTTATGAGTTTGAGATACATAACTATTTTTAAAGGATAAACAAGGTAATGAAATTTGTTTAGTATGAAACTCATTTTAATTCAGAAAGGGAAAAAAAACCAGTTTATATGGGAGCTCAGTAAAAAGACAGGAGTTCAGGAAGAAGTGTGATGAGAATTTCAGTGCTTTGAGTGACATAGGATCATGGCCATTTGGGGAATGATTTCTCCTGTATGCCTCAGTTTACCATCTCGAAAATGGACAATGGTCCCCAAATGGCACAGATCTTCCAGTCAAAAATTTTTCAGAAATTCTTGCCACACATTATCATTTTTTTCAGCAAGCAAAGAGGGGTCTTGTACTATACTGATCAGTGTGCATGCATGGTTGGGAGTTATGCAATAACACAATACAGTCAATAAGGTTTCGTAAACAATGAATGTCCCAAACAGAAATTAAAGTAGTGGTGAGAAAAACACCCTAGAACTGTATGGATTTCTTAGTACCTATGAAACACTGCTTCGTGAGAAACACCTGGTCATCACACATCCTAATAATTCAAACATTGTGCTGGGTATTCACCGCCATCAGTCGGCGCCCAGGTCTTCCTACAACAGGTCTGGACATGGCAGGGGGTTGGAGCTAGATGATCTTAAGGTCCTTTCCAACCCTAACTATTCTATGAGACTATGACAGAATTCGATTCTTGCAAAGGAATTCTTAAAGAATAAATAAATATATTTAACTACTCATCTCAAATAAATTCTCTGGTAGAGCAGAGGTTTACTACCCTGGGATCTCTTCTGTTCTCTTTCTGTTGAACACTTCAGACCTTTGGTCTTTCATTATAGGACTTAGAGCTGTAAGAGTGTTAGGAGTTTCTTGTAACCTTGAAGAGATTTAGAAGGGAAGAAAGTGCGTGCAGTAGAACAAGAAGACCTGATCCATTTCATGCAGTCACAGGATCCAATAACACCAAACATCAGCACATGGTTCAGGTTATTCTGTTGTTCTGGAGGTAAAAATGTGCCTGGAGGTCCCTCTGTGTGATGAGAGACTCAAGACTTTTCCAGCCTAAACAGCTGCCACCTTTGCTTGCCTGTGCCCCTTATGAAGGGAAGCCAAGCTTGTAGGAAATGGGAAGAACTGGGATTTCAGTGTTTGCATTTATAAATAGTCTTGTTTTCTCATCTTTCACATTGGAATCAGTATAGGGCCTTATAATTATTAGTCTTTAATAGGTAAACTAACAGCTATGAAAGGGAACAGGTCAGGAAGAAATAAAAATTCAAGACCAGCATACTTTTCATTTCTGCTTTTCATTTAGTAATTACCAAGCTTATAAACAAAACTGGCTGAATCAGGATGCTTCAGTGGTACCATGTTTTATTCTGGGCCTTAAAAGGCTGGATATTTAAAATAGGAACTAGCAGAAATACTTAAGCATGTTCATAGTAAAAGAGAAGCAAGGCAACTTGCTTCTCTTTGACAATAAATAAATTAAAAAGCCAAATTAATGCATTCTTGCTACAAGAGAGAATTAAGTTAAATACATCGGTCAATCTGGGCTTATCAGAGTTCACAGATGAAGAAAGTATATTTATCTTGCTGAGCTCAAACCCTCTCACACACATCAGCTCCAAGCCCCTGCGTATGACTCGAGCTTAGTCTCCCTGCTAATATGACTCCTTGAATTTAAAGACATCAGTAGGTGTCTGAGACCAATTAAACTGGCTCAGTTAGAGACTTGAAGACAAACTTTGTTCTCAGAGTTGTAAATCACAGCGGGGATGGAAGAGCACAGCAAATTGGCCACTACCTTCAGCGGTCTGCACAAACTCATTCACAGATGGCTACATCCCCTGAAAACCAGCAGCTGAGCCATGGAAATCTGTAGTGCTGAAACACTAGAAAATTAGATTTGGTGATGTTTTTCTTTAGAATGAGTTTTATGCATGAAGTGTGGGATAGAAATGCAAGAAGTGCTTTCTAATCTGCTATCTCAAATGAAGCAAAGTCCTAGCATGGATCCAAAGTCTCCACTGTACAGGTGTTAATCTGACATGAATAGATAGAGGTTAGTAGACCTGCTCCAGATTTTTGAGTGCTGCCAAGAACATCACTCAGAAGGTCAGCGCAGACTTTTAGCTGCAGAGGTGCCTAGATCATGCTTGGTGACAGTCTATTTGCATTATTTTTCACTAACTACAACAGTGAAGTCCAACTATGTGACTGATAAGTGACTGCATTAAATGTGAACATGATTGATTAAACCAAAAAATTTATATGTCTTGGAGCTGGAACAGGGATTTTGCAGATGCAAGAGCAACAAGATTTAATAGCAATGGCATTAGTGATGTCCTTTCGTCTGATGCACATATCAGGTGCAATCACATAAAGGGAAACAAGCTCAATCAAAACAAATGTTGTCAAAGACAACCAGCATTAGGCAAAATCATCTACAAATAAAACTATCACAGGCCTTCAGCTCTGATCCATGCACCTGTGTTGCTGGAATAAATAAAGGCCTCAAATCTTGTTAGCATTAAGCCTATTGTCATTCAAAGCATTATGCATGGCTCTTCCCTCTTCCAGGAAGATGCATCACTAGTGTATGTTCCCATCTCTTCCTTCTTCAAGGAAAACCTAAGTAAATGTAAAGTAAAATCTAGTCAGTTGTGCTGAGACATTTTGGCTGGTTTTATCTTCTTTTTTATTCATTCTTTTCCACATTCTTGATTCTCATCTCAGCATTCTAATTCTTCATGGAGAATTACAAGGTCATACAACTTGCCAGACAGAAGCAAATATCTATTTCACTGATAAATCAATCGCAGCCAGATGGTAAATTTAGATGCTTAGAAATGTCAGTCTGTGACTGCAATTTATTCCAACATAGGATTTCCTTCTCGTGTCTCATCATTGTGAACAGCTGTAAACTCTGAAGCAGGAGATTTCTGTCATTAATGTCATTTTTAGCTCTTTCTTGACACCATATAACTGTTCAGTCCTTCAGGAAACTTGTTAAATACTTAACCTTGAAAATTTCCTGCCACCATAACTACATCTACACAAGGATGTGGATTATGCTTAAGAATGTTCCAAGGTTCTGAGTTCAGCTTCTGCAGAATCACCTATGAGTAAGACTGAATTCTCTCTACCACCAAAATTATGTGATTCCCTACTAAATGCCTACTGAAATATTTCTTGACCTGCATTAGTTCCTCATCTGTGCTATGGAGGGATAGTGGGAGTAAAATTAAACAGTACAGTGCCAATAACCAGTGTTTTAAGGTGCGATTTAACATACCAGTATGATATAGCTAGCGAGGTCAATAGTTGAAAAATGTGTTGAATAAAACAAACGGAAAAAAAAAGAAAAAAAAGCATCTTTTTTAATTTATTTATTTAATTTTGATCCATTCCCTTCTTTACCTGCCTTTATGAGAAAGAAAACACTATTAGTTGTATTCTCTCTCATGTGTTTTGTTTTTACTGTTTAATCATTATTTTCTTTCTCTTTGTGATACTATCAGTCTTTTCCAAGAATTTTGCTTTTCTGGATGCATTCTCTCACTGTCCTTCCCACCAGTGTTTGATTGTTACTTGTATCTTTCTCTTGTTCATTTATGTTCTGCAAATCCTTTTCAGGATAGTGTAACCTGTACTGTCAAATACACCCAGAAGACACCGATCTCTAGTTCCTTCTGGACATATTGAAGTTCTGTCTGCACTGCAGAGGAAAGAATAAAGTCGCAGTTGCTCAGGAAACACAAATGAGCAGAGGGAGGATGTATATAGTAACACAGGAGACCAATCTTATAATGAAAGAATGCCACCATTTCTTTACAGACTTAGTTTCTTTGAACTCAGTTGTTTCCCATCCTTTCTTCAGGGTACTGTATGAGGAGGTTTGTGTATCTCTACTTGACTTTTCTGGTTAGTGGTGTCTGGTATGGTCCCAGGAGCAAGTATGGTCAAGCAGAAAGAATCCATGCATCCTGGAGAGCATTCTGTCTTCAGTCCAGGAATCTGCTGTGGGAGTGTGCACACAGGTTTTCCAGCCTTCCCATACTCAAATTTCTAATCTGGTTCAGCTACAATTCAAGGAGTCACATTTGCGTTATACAGACAACACTGCTGCTGACCCTGCAAAGCAGTTTCTCTCTGCTCTTTGCTCAGTTTCACTCCAAATGACACAGTGTAGCAGGAAAGGAAATAAGGCGACCCATGCCCCCCTTACCTATGTTTGCCCATATCCTAATATTTAGCAACTTTAGCTCAGTCCAAATAATCAGTATCAATACAGAGAAATGAAACTTGACAGAAAAGCAGTTTTAGTTGACTTTTTTCCAACATTCATAGTAACATTTGCAGTCAGAGTTCTTCTGAAAAATGTTACCCTGTGGATATCGTAGAATTACAGAATAGTCTAGATCGGAAGAGACATTTAAAGATCATCTTGTCCAACCTTCAACATCACCAGATCAAAATTTTTTTTCCATACTTGGAGTGATTACATAGATTCAGCTAAGCCAAGCAAGTATATAATAATGAGGTGACAAAAATAAAAAATAAATTAAATTACATTAAATTAAGTAAATAAACAGGCAAATAAATGAAAGTAGGTTACAAAACTTTTCAGCAATTTTTCAGAAAAGGGCATGGAGTTCATGGTGGACACCAGGTTGAGCATAAGCCAGCAATGTGCCCTTGCTCCCTTGCTGCAAAGAAGGTGAATGATATCCTGGGCTGCATTAAGCAAACCACATAGAGGGAGGTGACCCCTCCCTTTTATGAGGCACTGGTGAGGCCACAACTGGAGCAATGGGGTCCAGTTCTGGGCTCCTCGTTTACAAGAGAAATGTGGACATACTTGAGAGAGCCCAACAAAGTGCCACAATGGTGGTTAAGGGACTAGAGCATCTCTCCTGTGATGACAGGTTGAGATGGCTGAGACTCCCTAGAGAAAGAACGCTCAGGGAGGAGCTTACCAATGTCCACAAATACCCGCAGGGAAGGTGAAAAGAGGACAGAGTAGGCTTATTTCAGTGGTGCTAGTGACAGGACCAAAAGACACGGACACAAACTGAAAGACAGTTTCCTGAAACTGAACACCAGGAAATGTTTTATTTCAATTTCATCTTTCTTTGCAATTCATAGTCCATGACAGCTCTTTGTGAATTGCTTTCACCATATGCTTAAGTGCGTCAAATTGAACATCCAATTTTTAGCCAAGCCACAGCATGCTTAGTTCAAGATCAGCTGGGAACTTGATATTCCCAGACATTTGTGGTCTAGGTGCCCATGCATGGATCTGGATCCCCAGTGACAATTCTAAGTGTTGTGTCATAGTGATATTCCACATGCCAGCTGGAAAAAAATTTGCAGAGGTGGGAGCAAGAATTCAGATCATTCAACTCCAAAGGTATTCACGCCTTCCTATATTTCTGCAAAGTGGAGTTAAATGTTACACCTTTGCTTACAGCTGAATGGGGTACTATGTATATAGGTTCAAACATGACCTCAGATTTGAATCTTATAACTCCAAGATCATTTCTCCTCTTTCGTTTTTCTCCTGGCAAAAATCCGCAGGGAACTAAAAGACAACAGCAAAACTCGGCTATGCTAAATAGCTTCATCTCTATGACCTGAAGCCTCAGCCTAGAAAATCAGGCCATATTTAAACTGGCAGTGGCCTGTGAGCATTGCATTCCTCAAAACTGCAAGGGGAAAACTACTCAGATTTCTTTATCCCACAGTAAGCAGGCTAAAGCTTAAGGGTAACATTCTGCAGGACACCGATTACTAGCACGAAGAATGCCAGGATGCTCAGTTGATGCCTTTGAGTCAGTGGGACTAGTTCCACTATTGCTGCTTGACATGGTCCTGTGTCTCCTTTTTGCAGGCTATCTTGATGCCAAGATGCCACCACAGATTAGATAGAGAAGTTTGAAAATCTCCTTTCCTTTAGAAATTATACTTCCATAAAGACTGAACTGTAACCCATCAAACAGTTCCTTTACATACCCCTGAGTTTTAGCTGGGTGGATTTATACTGAAAGAGGGTGAAGGTTGTTACATTCCTTTTTCTAGTCATTGCATGAATTGTATGCTTAGTGCTCAGCAAAGATAACTTTAGCCTTCAGTTTTAATATGCCATGTGCACTACAGTACGAAGGACATGAACACGATTTATGATGTACTCACAGTGTTCATATTACAATGCAAATCTTGAGGTGCTGTTGTGAAGCATTTAATTTTTAAAGTTCAGTCCTAAGAAACAAAATTAAGCATGATGACCTATAGGATATGTCAGCAAGTTAGAATGAGGAAGTGCTGTGATTTGAATGGGGTTTTGCATTACAGTACACTTGAATTAATTTATTCTGTCTTGAAAAGTCTAAGCTAAAATAGACAGTCTGTTCTGTTTTTTCCATCTTCATTAGAAAAATGAGCATAACAGGAAGAGAAAGCTGTGACATATAAGTGGTGCTTTCTTACAAAAGGAGAGAAACAGCTCTCACCCACTTAAATCCCTAGGATATAAGATGGATTTCAATGTAACCCGCTCTATCTGTTGAAGTAAAGGGCCACCACTACTGCAAACTGTGAATAACCACTACAACATACATTTTGGTTGCTGATAGATCTTCCAACAAGAATGAAATTTACTGGATTTTCTAGTTTGGTCTGTTATTCAGTCAAGATCAAACTGATTTTAAGCATTAGAAAGTGAGGAAGCCCAGGGGCAGCATATTGATAAAAGTAGTTAAGTTTCAAGGGAAAGTGTAAGCACTTTAAGGATGAAGCCTGATCAGCTTATGAAAGGGCTGTGGTTGTATGCAATAAGAGTGGACTGAAATTATTATTTGAACAGGACTCCACCATTTCTTCTCTCTAATATCATTCTGCACAGAAACATGCTTATTCTTTGTGCAGAATGATTAGCAAGTATGCAGGTGGTTGGATGGACCCCAGTGGCATTTAGTCAAGGCTAGACCACCACTAGCCTTGTCTCTGTCAACTCGATCTGTTTCTGTTACATTTTCACTTCTCTCCTATAACACACCTGGGAACGCTGAACATGTTTCATTCTCTGAAAGCTTGAATATCCTTGTATTTCAGAGTGTATAGAAGTCTGAGCCCGTTGCTCCTACATAGAGGGGGCCTATTTTATCATCTGTGCAAAGTCATTACCCTTCTTTACACAGGTACCAAGTTTCTCGTTTGTTCTCCACTCCGTGGAACTCCCATGAGAGTTTTGTCCCATTACAATGACACCACACCTGACGTGCAAGCAAAAAAAAACACACAAAATTATCTATTTTGATCAAATCTATCACCTAATTGTTCAGATTATAGGGCAAAGTGGAGGCGGAATGCTGTGGATTCAGTGGAATGCATCATTCCATTGAAATTGTGTGTCATGTTTGCTGCTTTATTTAGCCAGATTTCTGAATGATTTACTCAACTAGCTGAAAACATTTTATTGGCTATTCTTCTTCTAACCATCACTGAAGAAATCACAGGGTCTTCTGCATGCCCTGGTGTAAACTTCATTCTGCTTTTCCAAAAAATTATTGATATTAGGCTAAAGTAATGCTTTCTGGAAAGTAAAGGACTGTTTCTCTTACTGAAAACCATCTGGTAAACAGTAGCTGCAACTTTATGCCTCCTTTTCCGATAGAGAAAAGGTTGCATAGCATCATATTAATCACAGATGTGACTTTACACCAAGACTTTCTACAGACTTGAATTTTTGCCCCATATCCCAGCTCACATAGTACACACTACACACACCTGCAAGTACACACATAGTACACACTACACACACCACACACAGTAGGTCAGCAAACACCTGCCTTTTTTATATAGGTTACGTTGCTAGAGGCCAATGCTAAAAAGGCAGGAATAAGATTTACAGACTAGAATAAAATAGACTATTTCATTTGGAAGGGACCTACAATGATCATCTAGTCCAACTGCCAGATCAATTCATTGCTCACCAAAAGCTGAAGCATACAGTTGAGGGCACTGTCTAAATGTCTCTTAAACAATTAAATTATTATTATTCAAAAGATTAAAGTAGTCTTTTGTTTTAGTTTTGATTGTATAAGGTTTTAATTAATTTTAAATTTAGAATCTTTGCCCTTATGAAATGAAAAAGAAAACTATTTCTAAATCTATCTGAAGGCTGAGTTTGGGGGTAGATGAATTGAAACTGTAGAAATATCCCAACTTAATCACGACAGACTCTTCAGCCTGCTGCTTCCCCATGTTGCTTTAAAAGACAGCTTTGCAAGGCTTTCAATAAGCAATGAAATTAACAGAAATAGGCATTTACATGATACTTGGAGATGGTTTCAGAATGCACACTATGACTGAATGCAGTTTCTGCCACCCATACTAATTACAATTCAACCCATCAAATATAGAAGCAGAATTTTAGCTAGCTGGGAAGACGGTTTTCCACTGAAATAAGGGGTTTGTGTTGAATGTTAGTGAGCTGGATCTTATGTTTGCAAGATTTTCATTTGAAAATAGTTTACTGCAATTGAATCTCAACCATATATTGAAAAGACCTTTCAGATACCATTTTTTAAAGCATTTAGCAAAACTACTGTCAAAAAAATGCATTTCCTGTGGAAATTAATGAGCTGCTTCTTATACTCTATTTAAATTGTCATTGATCCAGTCAGTCTCTATATTTAGTAAAGCTTCAGGGAAAAAAAAAAAATAAAAGAGAAAAAAGAGATAAAAAGGAGGAGTTGAAAAAAATTCCTATCAGTGTTACAGCAAAGTAACAAAACTGCTGATATATTTTTAACCTAGCTAGTCTGTCAAGGAGACAAGGAGGTTTTGAGCTTGTGAGTAGCCATATGCAAGTGTTACTGTCAGAATGGACTAATAAGCAAGCAGCAAGGCTCTGTGGTCAAGGCATGCAAAGGTGAGGAGCTAGACCTTAATCAGGAAAGTAAGAAAGATAAAACAGTGAGAAGAGGCTAAGCAGAAATTTAGGAATTAGCATACAGACAAGATGGGATATACACAATAATGGTTAATAGGAACCAAGACCTACAACTGTACAGGAAGAAGCTAGGAGAGACACAATTTGCCATTTCCAACTGATAACAACTGCTCAAGCAGCCTCCTATACCTGGCACATGTGATAAACCCACCCAGATTCACTGGCTGCTCCTTAAGCTTATCAAACACCTCAGGCACTGTGTTGCTCATCAAACACCTCAGGCACGGTGTCACTCATCAAACACCTCAGGCACGGTGTCACTCATCAGAACGACTGCTGCCAGAATACAATTTGCAGAACTTGGCTATCCAAATAAAGCTTAATGGAGGTCAAAAGAATGGGAATGTTGGAGGAGAAATCCAGCTTCATTGCCTAGTTTCCAGGAATCATCTTCATCAGTGTTAGCTGGAGGCAAAACTTGCCAGGAAGCCATGTGTGGTCACCGCATGAGTCTCTGTTTTAAAAGCAAACTGGCTTGCCTTGGAGGGTAATATGAATCATAGAATAATTTGAACTGCAAGGGACCTATGGATGTAATTTAATGCAATTTTGAAATGGAATTCAGACCATCTTTGTAGATGTACCAGACTTGTTGACAGTCTTTACATGGGAAAAGAAGATATACAACATCTGGCCCATAACAGCCTATGAAATAAAAGCAGAGAGAATCTTGTGTGACAGGATGGAGAAAATGGGATTTGACATGAAATGCATTCTCCAGTAAGAATAAACAAGACTATACTAAGTCCCTACTTTTTCTTTGTTTCAAGTTGAAAGCTCTTGAAATAGAGGAAAAAGTAAGAGAAACAAGGCAGTCACCATTGCTGGACTATTTTTTGCTGAGCACGTGGGTTTTGTCTTTCTTTAAGAATCAACATACAAAATTTCCTGGATGTTATTATACATAATCCTGTAAAAAAACCTTCTTGGGCATAAGCATATATATATCTTCACTCAACAATATATTGCTTATAATGCCTGCAGCCCCTTCTATATTTGGGATTTTGATCACATAACTGTCTATTGTCTTAGCAATTTCTTGTACATGTTTTTTTGTTTGGGATTTGGCAGGTTGCTTTTTGGAGTCTTTTGGACTCTGACTGAATTTCCATGCCTTTCTATTAAGAAGGAGCATCATTTTATTGCAACTCTTAATGGCACTAGAAATGTTTGAGGATTATGTTTTAAGAGCAGGTACTGAGCTCAGAATGGTGGTTTGCTTCATGCTATGGAAAAAGTCTACACGAGTATTTACTTTTCCACCTCTTCCAATTTTCTGTAACTGCAGGTATCAAGTGTTTTTAAACTATCTTCAAATTCTTCCTCTTGGGTCTTGTCTGAATTCCAGATAGAAAAGCTCCTCAAAACCTATTACCACAGTTTACTCTGCACGTGATAGTAAAAGCACATGTAATCTTGAGAGAGGGGTTTCTCATCTCTGTGAAGGCATTAGAAACTTCCTGACTCACCTGGCTTTAGCTGTTTATGAAATGCTACACTGATGCAATTTAGAAGCATTACAGTTGGAGACTGAGAGAGTTTTTCCAAAAAACAAGATGCGCTGTGTGACGCCAAAGAAACTATTTCTCCTGACAGCCTTCACATTGCTACCTATAAAATAGCAATAAGGGGACTCCTCTTAGTGGTAATAACCCAGCTGAGTCTCTGAGCCTTTTGAAGATGCATTTGTGAAGCAAGAAAAGAAAAATACCCAGAATACTGAATGGAACATACAGCTGAGGTAAGATGGCCCTGTTTAAACTGGACACTCTAATATATACTGCAGGGTATATAGTACAAAATGACACCATTAGAAAATGAAAACTCATTCCAGGAACATATTATCAGTCTTTCAGCAGCTTAAGGACTTAGTATAAGTCTTTGAATAACACAGTAAGCCTTCATCTTCAGTGAGGCTTTATTAATGTTGCTGTTAAAGTGGCTGCTACTTGGACTTGTTTGCATAAAACCCTGTAAAAATCGTTAAAAAAAATAGTTACGGGCGTGTGTCTTTAGTAGTCATGCTAGCATACACGAATAAGAAGTCATGTTCTAGCCAGCCCTGTAACACAAATAATTAACTTAGGAGACCAGAGGCTCAAATCAAAGTGCCTTCATACCTTTCATCCTCTTCAGAAGAAAGTGTACCAAGCTATGGGTCACCTCTTCTGCTGTTCAATATGACTCTTCAGCATTGGATTTGAGATTGACTTTTAGAGACATTGAACTGAGTGAGTTAAGCAGTATCTCTGCAGAGTCAGAGGACTTTTACAGAGACAATGAATACCTAAATATCTAAAAAATGCATACATACATAAGTACATGTATATACATATATAGTTAAATGTATACATACCTGTATGTATCCCAAAGGTAGTGTGGTAAAGTACAGCATCTGTTTAGCTGTCTGTAAATTCTCTCTTCCTTTCCCACTTCCTCCCAGGTACTCCCATGCTTCTGGGGAAAAAAAGGGATGAAAGATGCAGTGAAAGCACCAGTTTTCTGTTTCCACCTGGAAAGGTGAAAGGCCATTTACTGACAGAAAGTTTTGAAAATGTGATGATTTGGGGAAATATATTCCAGAAAAAAAAGCTCCCTTTCTCACACACTCACTCGTGTACAGAGATCCTCACCTAAACGAGGTGTGTGCCCAACACCTCCCCAAGCTTCAACTGCCCATTTTGAGCACAGTGAAAAATGACTGCCTGTGCAAGGAGCTTGGAGTTCCTGACTCTTGGATAAACGGGTGGGGTTTTGTGGCTATGTCTGAAAGTTCTATGGTTGTAGGACTTTGGGTTTGTTGATGTTTTCTTTTTTTTTTTTTTAATTTATTTTATTTTTTGATCCTTCTGTAGATGTAAACTCTAAAGTATGTCTTGTTCTTTTTCTCTAACACTAGGCTATGATTCTGTAATACTGGGCTATATTTTGTTGCTCTTTATTACGCAAAAAAAAAAAAAGGGGTCCAGCTAAAAAGGTGAACAGTTGAATTTAATGTTAACTGCATCAATAAAGAGAAGACTTTGTGCTTTATCAAAAAAAGGGGTCAATTACTTTAGGTTTGTAGCTTGGTTCTGAGCCTAACCTGTAACCTCACTGGTAATTAATGTCACAGCTGAACTATGCAAGGAGACAAATGCTGCTATTAGGAATTAATATCACAGCTGACCTGAGCTCTAAGGTTCACATGTGGCCTGAAGGGACATTTAGCTGTTTTGCATTAGCAGCTGCAAGTTTTATACATGACATTGTGTAGAGTCAGAACATTGTGAAGACCCTCAGGGCACTTAGAAACAGGACAATAATATGTGAATCTCTGCCTCAGATTCAAATGCAAAATATGAAGTCTTCACATTTTGGAAGGACGTCCATAGACCTCCTTCTGTTCTAGGCAATACAATGACAAGCTGCTCACTGTTCTGTAAAAAACAACCAACCAAACAACAAAACATGTAAAAGAAGTAAAATGGTACCAAGTATTTTGTTCATTAACTCCTTCCTTTCATATATGCTATTGACATAAGGAGATACTAAGCCCTCCTAATTATTCAAAATGCACTTAAAATGAGAATCCAGACAGGTGCCAAGACCAATATCCAACATAACTCTCTCAGGAGTCATCCAAACCCGATAACTTAAACTCTCACAGCACCATTCCTTTTCTCCACTAGCTTTCTAGACACTGCAGTGTCACTCAAGCTTTTAACTGGACTGGTTATTTTAATCAAGAGACAAACACACATGCTTATACTTCACTGAAGTTCAAACACTAGCTGGAGCAGCAAGATGAGCCCAATCCACTAAGCTAGTTACAACACAAGCTGCCTTATGTAGACCCCTGACTGGTACTTTATAACAAGGAGTTGTAATTACTTTCCTTCTGATCACAGTAGGGGTGTTAGACCTGGTTCTGGTGCATCCTGGGTTCAGCAGTAGCAGTCATTTTTTCTTCTTCTTAGTAGCTGGTGCAGTGCTATGGTTTTGACTTTCAGCCTGGGAACAGTGCTGATAACACTGATGTTTTTAGTTGCTGCTCAGTAGTGTTTACTCTGACCAAGAACTTTCTGAGTCTCATGTTTAGCCAGGGAGGAGGGGAAGCCGAGAGGAAGCAGACACAGGATGCCTGACCCAAATTGACCAAAGAGGTATTCCATGCCCCAACACAACATGCCCAGGATGAAAAAACTGAGGGCAGTTACCTGGAAGGGTTAGATCACTGCTGGGTCAGGCTGGGTATCTGTCGGCAGGTGGTGAGTGGTTGGATTCTCTTCCCTTGTTATTTCCCTTATCATTATTACTATTGGTGGTAGCAGCAGTGGTGTGTGTTATACCTTAGTTACTGGACTGTTCTTATCTCAACCCACAGGAGTTACATTCTTTAGATTTTCCTCCCCATCCCTCCTGGAGAAGCAGTGGAGAAAATGGAGGGGAGTGAGTGAGCAATCAGTGTGACAGGTTTTCGGCTGGGCTTAAACCATGACATAGTGTAATACCCTGCTGTTCAGAACAGTAGCATCCACCTGGCAGGAGACTTCTCTAACAACCTAAGCACAGATGAGGAAAAAGAAAGAGAGAAAATATGTGGCTGAAGATTCTATCTTTCCACAATGGTGAAGCCACATTCATGGGGCCAGACAAGTCCAGACATCAACAGTTCAGTATCAATGCAGCAGTCCAAGAACCTGCATCACAAAACATCAGGATCTAAATATAAATCTGCACTAAACTGCAGATCCATCTATCTTTTTGTTGGATGCATCATCTAATTTCTTTGTGAAAAAAACTGTATTGTTGCGTTAGCTCTGCTTGTATGGAGATAAATAGATTCAGTGCTAGCCCTTGAAGAGTACCATGGAAGGTAGGTCACCTCTTTCCAGCTGTGGCCTGTTCTCTCCATGTCTGTATTGCCACATCACAGTGTTCCACCACAGCTGCTGTTGGACACTGGGCTGCAAAACAGTTCTTCTGCCACCATATTTGCTGTCCATTGCTGTCTACCTGACACACAGAAGGCTGATGTTGTTTCGCAAAGTTTCACTTGTGAGGTAGGTTGTCCTGATGGTCCCGCACTTGCTTGGAAAGGGAGTGGTAATTAAGCTACAGCAATGTTCTATGTGCTGGCTCTGGCCTGGGAAGCAACATGTAATTCCAGAATTCACTACGACAAGGGCTGACAGGCCTCTAGTGGTTTTATAAACCAATATTTGTTTAAGTTGTCATGCTTATACCATCTTTCACAGACCGAGGATGGTGAAAAGGAGCAATGGAGGCTGAATAATCTGGGCATATCAATAGAGCACATCACCCTGCCAGGCAGGTAGGAATGTATGTTTTCATCAACTACACTTCTGTCAGGGATGTTAGACCAAGAATCAGCTGCAAGTAGCACTGGCTGACCTGTTACTTTGAGAAAATGACTCCCTTCTGAGCTGGCAGAGGTTGTGGGGATTTACAGGTCCAGTATTTTACTTCATATTCGCCATAGGCTAAAAGAAAGTCTCTGGTGACTCATGAAGTCTTGGAAATGTAATTACCTGTGAAAGCTCTCGGAGTAACCTCTAGAATTCATCCCTTTTCTCCTAAAATGTCATGAGAAAAGGCAAAGTCAGTAAACTTTGCAATAATAAGGAAACTTTATCATCTAGCAGGCCTATGAAACCTACATTATCTTAAATAGCCTAGAGTTATTTAGACTAGTCACCACATAACAAATGTCGTTAGCATTAAGAGAAGCAAATTCGTGCATTCAGACCATTGTAAAGAATTTGGATGTGTCATGACATATAAAAAGAAACCCTAAAAAACACTCAGTAGAGGTAAGGGACTCATTGTCTTGGTAGTGCTCAGAGGTGCAAAGGTACTGAAATTATTTCCTCTATTCAGAAAACAGGAGTAGGCGAGACATTTGCTTGTCACTGTTTCTTACCAAACTGCCTGGCAGGGACATGTGCTTTATTGATATGCCCAGATGATTCAGCCTCCACTGCACCTTTCCACCGTCCTCAGTCTGTAAAGGATGCAGTCCATCTTTTGGAGAGAGGCGGACAGAATAACTATTCAGGTTGCTCTCTCTAAGTTAATTTTAGCAAAATTAGCTTAGAAATTAAAGTTGAGCAAATTGATGATTAACAGCATGCATAGGAAAAAGCTCATAATACTCTAACAATGAAGATGGGGATGGGCAGTTCTGAAAATAAGCAGGTGACAATGTCATTTTCCCTGTAAATATTATATGACTCCCAAGGCATTTTTTTAATCAAAATAATGAAACAATTCAGTTGGAAGTTGTCAAGTCATCTGAGTTTGCTCACCTGATTAGCTTTGGCCTCCTGCTATGACCTGTTAACTTCAGGGACTCACGATGTGAAATGCAGCCTAAAACTTGCCACAAAATACTCTTTCCTGACATCACTTATATCATCAAAATAACATGATAAGGCAAAACCAGTACAACTTACAGGATAAAATATATAAGGGAACACTTTACACTTTTCTAATTTTCCTGTGTGATACTGGTCAATTATTCCCT
>JANRGW010048150.1:0-63300 GCA_024733675.1 Psilopsiagon aymara
CTGCTCGGGCCGGGCAGCTCCTACCCCGCCCGGCGACCGGGCCGGCGGCCTTGAGGGAAGCGGCGCTCCGCGGCGCAGCGGCGCCCGCCCTTTTCCCCCCCGACGCCAGGTGGTGCGGGCTGTGCGGGGCGTGGCTTGGTCATTACACGCCCCCGCCCCGCCCCGTCCCCGCCCGCGTTGACGGCTCTTCTCCGCGCTCACTTTGCGCTGTCCGTGCCGCCGCTGGGCTCTGCCTCAGCGCCGGGAGCTGCTCCCGTGAGTGCCGGGCAGGCCCGCCGCAGGACTGGGGGGCGCGGGGCCGGGTGGGCAGCGCGTTAGGGCGGGGCGGCCCCGTCCCGGGAGGGTGTGAGGTGCAGGGCATGGGTTTGGGCTCCCGGCATCTTTTCGATGCTGTAGAAGGGCTACGGGATGAGATACCGGGGACCCGGTGTTAGAGTAGGGGTGGGACAGCTGGTGCGTGGGTCCTGCATGTAGTTGGGGTGAGGAAAGGAGCTGGAGTAGGAGACAGGGGTACCCAGTGGTGATCTCTGTCAGGGAGGGTGAAGATATGTGGGTCTTGCCCCACGCAAAGAGGGGAGTGGGTTCCCTTGCCGTACCGGGGAGAAGAGGCAGAGCTGGGACACCGTTTTGGGGTGGCGGTGAGTCTGTGGACTCACAGGTCACTTCCAGGGGGGAGGTAAAATGTCTGGGTTCATTTCCAGCATCTTTGCTGAATCATTGTGATTCTGGAGAGAGTTCGTCCACCATGAGCTCGCTGATTCCCTTGTAATGGAAATTAGTACTTCCTATCTCCTGCTGCCGGCCTGGGCCCCTCTCTGGGCTGGGCTCACAGGAGGGACTTCTGCCCCTGTCTTGCTCCGTTGTTCTTTGGTCCATGCTCATGCTGAACTGCACTGGTTTGGGCAGGGAGGCTTGGTGTTTCTGACACTTGCCTTTCTCTAGCACTGTTTGGAGACATTTCCACACAGAACCAACTACTGATTAGTTCCTAAGAAGCAAAATATGGGGGTAAAACCCAACTGCTGTCAGGGGTCCTTTAAGCCTGGGTGCCTGGGGTTACTTCAGCAGCACAGGGTCAGCAAGACAAGGTTAGATACAAGTGTCTTCTTTTGGTTCTCGTGAGAGAAGAGCTCAAGTGATACCGTGATGTGGGCTCTTCAGACTAGCAATTAAAATAAAAGTTTGGAACCTCGACTTAAACCAGGATGTAATAGAGCTCCCCAGGGGAGGGAAGGAAACTTCGGGAGCTTGGAATTTATAGTGAGGTATTTAGACATGAAGGAGTGAGAATGCTGAGTGGCTGGTGTGAGCATTTTTCCTTCCTGTCTGGGGTGAAGACTAAGTATTAGTAAAAATCAACCCAAAAAAACCCCCAAAAATAAAGCAAGAAATAAGTTAATTTTTAATTAACTATTAGTTATAGACTTGACATATGATGGGTGCTTTCTGTAGTGAAGATGATCTGATTTGCTAGAAGGTTTGGTAACTGGTTGTTTTAAGAGCTTGCCTCCTCCTCCCTTGGTTAGGGTGGCAGAGTGTTGAAGCCTCATGGGTTCACTCTGCAGACTTGTCTCACTGTACAGTGTGATGGAGCGCAGTAATCTCTGGTGCTAGTTAGTTTTTGTCAGTTCAGGTGAGTAAGTGATAATGATTTATAATAAAAACTTGCCTTTCAAATGTTATGGCTGGCTGGGGAATAGAATATTTGTACAGTGTAACTGTGCTGAGGGCAGAGGTTTGTTTTCAGCTTTGGAGATCCAAATGCGAGAGGCAGGGAGCTTACTAAATGTGTGACTAGCTTGAAATACCAAGTGTGTTTATCTGTATAAGCAGCTAAGCAGTTTGTGTGGAGGTTAAACAGCTTGTGTTGTTATACTGATACCAAAGTATCTTTTAAAGATGGTGCCACAAGTAAATCCTTTCATTCTTTTGTTGGAAAGACTAGATGAAAACCATTCAGAGCAAACCAGGTGGCGCATGACTCTTGACTTTTAACTGTTAGTCTATTTCTGCTCCTCCTTCAAGTAACTGCGTGTGGTGCCAGTGCAGTGGGTTTCTCCAGGTGCAGTGTGTATGTAGCTTGTGGCCTTGACCAACTGCAATGCACATGGTCCCAGCAATGCAAACACTGGGGAATGCTGCCGCCATCCCCTGTCCTGCCGAAGCCCATGTGTGTGTTCACAGAGGCAGAAGTTCACCTGTCTCTTACTTGCTTTCTCTGAATTCCAGCTTGCAGAATGGTTGCACGTTAGCAGCTCTGTCCTGGGAGAAGCCCTGCTGAAGTTAATAGGAATACCTGTTGTAGTAGTGTTGCTTGTGAAGAGCCTTGTGATCCTCCGAGTCATAACATATGAAGTAAGAGTGAGCGTTTTCTAAATGTGGGTATCCAATTTGGTGTACTAAGTATAAAATTATGACTTGAGTATTTTTAATTCAAAGGTACTTGCTTCTCATTGTGGCTTTCTAGTTTGGGGTGTGCTTGGCTGCAGCAGCAGCTGTAATGACTATGTTAATGCTGTATATCTTCCCCCTGCGTACAGAAGCAGTTCAACGAAAGCAGAACTGCGGTTTCACGCAATCAGTGCGCTTCTGCTCTCACTAAAGAGTGACATCCCATTTGGCTTAAATGCTATCAGCAGTTTGTCTGTCTGAATTTCATCTTGCATGACTTTTTCTTATGGTTATTTAAGGCAGGCTGTGTTTGGGATATGGCTGCATGTCGTCTCTTATCTGCTGTCTGGACATGAGTAGACACGTTAGCGAGGCTGCCCCTGGGTGTGATGTGGTGTTGTCTGACACAGGGACAAGAGCTGGCCTGAGGCGGTGCATCCCGGGGTACGGATGGAGTGAGTGTCTGCCTGCCCCCATGGGTGTACCATCATATTTCATTCAGGAAGAGCATCAAGCATCATTGGAAAGATGTACCTCATGAAGGGTGTAAGTCCTTCTAGTTACATGCTTTGCTAGTCCTTACCTCAGGTTGCACCTGAACAGTTATTTTTGCCTGTAAAGTCTAGAAATTCAGAGCTCTCAGGCTGATGAGAGAAGTTGTGATCACACAAGCATTTTCAGGTGGCCTCCTGGTATTGTCTGTTTGCATCATGCGCTCCGCTCCAGCACTGGTCTGCGTGTGCCAAATGATTCTGGGTCCTTACACAAAGGTCGGAGAGGTTTCTCAGTGCCACTTCTATGTCAAGGGTGGGTTTGCTTCAGCAAACTGCTCGTAAATTATTGACTCCAGTGTTACATAGCAGTGCTTTGATCAAAGATTAGTTCATGCCTTTATACAGACAGCATCATCAATTTCTTGCCCTGATAGTCTTGATTTATCTGTAGTGTGGATTTAGGTGCTGACCAAAATAACATAACTGATGGACATTGTCTTTGAAATATTCTGACTGTATAATTGAAGTTAATTTTGTTAACACTGCAAATCTCCTCTATCATGATTGCTAGGGAAGTTTCTGGCTGGCTGCATCAGTTCACTTTCAAATGAATGTTGCTTTGACTATCCAAAGCTTGGCCCAGTGTCTCCTATCATTTGAACGCATCTATGTATTATGCTGGTGTTGTACTTGGCCAGAATAACACCTGTAAGTGCTGGAATTGAAAAGGCCTGGGCTGCTGATTAAAGTTAATGGGCTATATCTGAATGACAATCCCAAGTAAAGAATCCAGAATGAATTCACTTCTTGATTTGTGAGCAGTTTAAATAACATAATTACAGAGGTTGGCAAAAGAGCTGGCACTTGAGGTTTATCTGCTGTCGGGATGTGCTTTAATGTACTTTCTTGCTCTGTCTCTAATTTATAAAAATGGGATCCTGGTATGACTAGTTTTGTATCTGAGTATTCCTTAGTCTTCTGTTGTCTCACCTCATGATTTTCATATAGTGATTTGGGTTTTTCTACTCTTTCATACATCTGAGGCATAGCTGAGGCTGTGCTTTGCTGCTGGCCCCCGAAGGTCTGAAATCCTGGACCCTGTTGAGTCCAGGCTGTAGGATTGCGTGGAATAACACAGCCCAGAGAGGTGGGATGTGTGGTGTTGTTCTGTGGTGTGTGGGACCAACTTGGTTTGCTGCAGTGAGAAGGGCAAGTAAACTTTTTGGTTGGGAATTAACTGTGAACCTTCAGTTGGTTTGGAATGTAGGACTGGCTGGGCTCGATCTTTGTGCTGCTTTTAGCTGGGTGCTGCGTGTTGAAATTTGCTGGTGAAGAGGATGGAAGCAGAAGTCTTGGTAACTGTGTGGTCTTTCATTTAAGATGTAAAAATAAACAAAGCTGTGAAGCTGTACCCTACTTAAAACAGACTGACCTAAATTTCCAGCAGTTCTAGCAGTGAGGCAGGCTCTGGGTAGGGATAAAGGCTTATTGGTGACTGGCTTCTTGTCCGTTCATCACTTGACATGGTTGGCAGGCCACTTCTGGAAAACCTTGACTGGTGTCTGGGGTCATTCACTCCCACCCCCCACCTCAAGTTGCACAGCCTGGGCTGTGGATTTCCCTTGGTGTGCTCTTGTAGAGAGAGTTCCCTTCTTGTGCAAGTCAGCAGTTTAGGGACAGGGAAGTCAAAGCAAGAACCACTTCTCAAATTGCTTTTGTTGGGGCATTGTTGAAAACATGTTTGATGTCCTCTGGCTTGTCCCTGAAGAGATTTCTTTTGAGGGTGCGTATGTGTCTGTGAAGTCCATGATGCAGTTTAATGCTCTTGCTATCAATTGCAGTAATCCACTGCTGAATTATTAATTTTACAGAGATATTTTTTTTTTTTCTCCTTGTTGTTCATTGACTTTCAAGCTTGATTTATTCTTCTGTGCATTTAAAACTCCAGCATGGGAGTTCTGACAATATTAACAAATCACATGTATGATCAGTGGTGGCTAAATCAACTTTTTTAATTGGGAAAAGGACATCTGTCTTTCAAAGTACTCACAGTTTCCCAGGTGGAAGGCAGTCTGGAAATGTATGTTATCCTCAGAAGCAGATTGCTTGTCATTTAACAAAACTGGGATGGTCAGGCGGGGGAGTGATTACCCATGTGCTCTGGTGGCAGTCCTGTAGGGACTCCCCATAAAGGGAGAAGGTGGGAAAAGCATGTTTGTGGATTCTCTTGCTAATGTGGTTTTATAGCTGAATGCTCTGCTGGCAGACAGCCTACCCTTGATTAGGAAGCATTCCCCTTGTTTTTTCTTGTAGGTACTGATGGTCTGCCATGTTTTGTTCTTTGTTTTGTGTTTTTGTGTGTGCTTTTTCCTGCAGGGAGATAAGTGGAGGTAAATTGTGTATGCTTTCAGCGGCCTTCTGTTAAACTTGGAATACTGTAGTTCAAGCAATTGAACAGATGGATAATGGAGACTGGGGATATATGGTAAGTGTGTATGGATCCTGTGAAAGTGTGCATTGTGTGGTGCAGCTGGGCTTTTGAGACCTTACAGTAAGAGTTCTTCCAGATCTGTCTTGGGTATAGATTCAGAGCTTCAGTCATGTGAGAAGAAAAGCTGTGCATGTTGCAATAGCTTACATTCTCTGGAGTGCTTAATCTTGTGTGCTGGTTGTGAGAGAGCTCAGGTTCATGTTTCCTAGGTGCAATCAGTGACTACCTAAGTGTTGCCTTAAGCTCACTGTTACTGTTTTCTTAGCACACAAAGGCAGAAAATAGTGCTTCCTGCTTGTGATTTTAAGGACTCTATAATTTAATTTATGAAGGAAAAATATTTTTCTTTGCAAACCCTGCCTCAAGCTAGACAAGTGCATCTTATTTTTCTCCTTTTCTAAACATTCTGCTGCCATGCCTATGTCTCTTTTCTCTGTCTGGTCTTAGTCCTAGTTATTAGAGTTGGTGGCCAGATGGGATTTATGTTCCTTTCTCTTTTGCTTCCTCATGTGTTATTTGGAAGGTGATGCAGGCTGGTTGTGCTCTGCCTCCCTCTTTATACAGCATACTCATTTGCTAATAAATATGCCTTTTTAGACTTAAAAGCTTAAAGTTGATTTGGTATTTTTTTTTTGTTTTGTTGGGTTTTTTTTTGTTTGTTTGCTTGTTTTGATGATGCCTTCGAACCAGAGCATGGATTATGTTCTTTGTGAGCTCTTGGTCTTGTGTCTAAACTTGCACTGTCATCCTGTTTTGAAGAAGAGAAAGAGGCTTAGGACTTGTTCAGCTGATTATTTTCTTTCTTTCTTTTTCCTTTTATTTTTTTCCCCTTTTTGTTTGGTCTACAATGACACATTGTAAAAATAAGAAATACTCCTGGGCCTCATTCATACTAACTTGTTCTTCAGGAAATACCTCTCTTCTCATTTCCCCATCTGTAGAATAGGAGAAAACCTTGTTGCCCAAATTCAGAACTTGCTTCTGTGGCAGCAGCTCAGTTGTTAAGATTTCTAAAGCATTCTGGTGATGTGCATTCTGAATGTTAACTATCATGCTGTCTAGTTGCCAGTTGTGCCTTGTTGCTAGGTGGCTTGGATTTGTTTGGGTTTTAAAACTGCTTAAAGGCTTCAGATAGAAGTGTGATTCTCTCCAGAGCCTGCAGTTCTCAAACAGTGTTTGCCATGTGTGTCAATGAGGTGATTGAATCTTCTTGTGGTGGCTTGATAAACTCTGCAACTTCTCTCTTTCTAGATGACTGATCCAGTCACGCTAAATGTGGGTGGACACATGTATACGACATCCCTCACAACTCTAACGAGATATCCTGACTCAATGCTTGGGGCCATGTTCAGGGGAGACTTCCCCACTGCCAGGGACTCTCAGGGCAATTACTTTATTGACAGAGATGGACCACTTTTCCGTTATGTGCTTAACTTTTTAAGGACCTCAGAGCTCACTTTGCCACTGGACTTCAAGGAGTTCGACCTGCTGCGGAAAGAAGCGGACTTCTATCAGATCGAACCACTCATTCAGTGTCTTAATGACCCCAAACCACTGTATCCTGTGGATACCTTCGAGGAGGTGGTGGAGCTGTCCAGCACTCGGAAGCTTTCCAAGTACTCCAACCCAGTGGCTGTAATCATCACACAGCTCACTATCACCACAAAAGTCCATTCATTACTGGAAGGCATTTCAAACCACTTCACAAAGTGGAATAAGCATATGATGGACACCAGGGACTGCCAGGTTTCCTTCACTTTTGGGCCATGCGATTACCACCAGGAAGTGTCACTCAGAGTCCACCTCATGGAGTACATTACAAAGCAAGGCTTCACAATCAGGAATACCAGAGTTCATCATATGAGTGAAAGGGCCAATGAGAACACAGTGGAGCATAACTGGACTTTCTGTAGACTGGCAAGGAAAACAGATGACTGATTCTGGCTCCCCAGGAGCCACTTCAGTGATTAGCAACTTCACTGGACAGTAGTAATCCCGAGAGTCTGGGTTTTGACTAAAGCAGCAATGTGGGCTTTTTTTTATACTACTATTTATTGTTTCTCTGTAAGGACTGGAGGAGTTTCCTTCTCCAGCAGCTCTGTCCTTTTGTCCTGTTCTGAAAAGAAAACCGTGCATGTGCCTGTTCAGTCAAGACACCTTTTTGTTTGAAAGAGGGAGTCCGAAGAATTAGTCCAATAGGGTATTTTATGTCATTAACACAATTCTGTGACTCGAAAGTGCTAAAATTACCTCTGTTTAAATGATTTCTAATTCGTCTAACATGATGACACTGGGAGCAAGAAACAAAAAATAATTTAAAATGCAGTTGGGGAAAAGCTGCTATCTTGTAGTCTAATTTAGTTTCTAAACAAATAAACAGTATTGTAATATTCTAGGAAAACAAATTCCTCCCTTTTAAAAGTACTTGATAAGTACAGTTTCTTACAGTTATGACAACTGTTTCTTTCTATGCATATAAATCAAGGAACCAAATATTATCTGTAGCCATGGAAATATGATTAGAAACATTTATATTGGATTCTAAATGCAAAATGTCCCTGTGGTAGAATTAATATTTTTAATGCCTGGTGCAATATTATTCCGAAGTGTAATGCCTGCCAGCAAGAAGCTAATAAAAATGTGAAATACAGAATATTATTTTGTATTTTCTTTTTGTCTTCTAGAACTCTTAACACTTAAAAAACTTAAACAAAACCAACTCAAAAAAAACATTCAAATGTTTTTCTGTGCTGCAGAGTAGTTCAGATGCTCTGGTAGGGCTCCATTCTCTTCTCCTCCATTACTGATGCACTTTGTGCCTTTTTATATTAATTAGTTGATTCAACTCTCCTTGTTATACAAAAAGCCGTGTTTTAAGAATTGCACTATGACTAACAGAAAGATGCCAAGTATATGTCCTGCCTAAAGGAATAGGGATGGAGGCAGCAGAGAGGCTGAGTAGCTGCTAAGGTTTGTTACCTGGTTTGACAGTAATTAGTCTAATGACTTTATAAATGGAATTTTAACTGGGGAGTGCTGTTGCTGATGATGTTCAAGTGAAGGCACTCAAATTCTGTGTTTTTACTCAAATTTGTGTAGCCATTTCTTATCTTGGGCAATTTGTCTTAGTTATTAATAGAACTGGTTATGATTTAACTTGAATGCTGTTGGGAGCAAGACAGTTGTTATCTGTTTGGACAGATGGACCCTGTTCTCCCACGAAGTGCTTGGCTCAAGTGCTCCTTACCACAACTGGTTTGCTCTTTGGGGATGTAAGAGGGGGTCTAGATTTCTATGGCAGTTGCTGGTTCTTAAGGGCAGGAGCTTTCTCTCTCATTTCTCACTCAACAGGCTTGGATTTCTGTCTTATATTTTGTCTCCCCTTTTTCAGACATCACAATTACTGACTTTTGTAATAAGAGGCAATAAGAGCTTTATTCTTTGTATAACGGGGAAAGAAAAACTGAATGGATGAAGCTCGGGAAAAGTGGTTGTTTCTTTCCTGCAACGTGTGGTAAGAAATATCTTTGTTAAGTGGCATTGAGTTGTGATCACAAGTTGTTCTTTGAAACACTTAATTTACTAGCAAATTAATGACTGGCCTGGATCAGCCTACCTTTTCCATAATTATGAAGTATAATAATTAGAGAAGCAGTATTTGAAATAATACACTTTATTGGAGCCCAAGATTTATAGAAAGACCATGTGAGTGGCTCTATTAATGGCAAAAGAAATTCTGCAGACTGGAGTTGGCATCAGCTTTGTCTGAATCTTCATTAGCCCAGAATACTCCACTGCTAAGCAAGTTGTGAGCTGTGTTAATTATCCAAACAGATGTACTTTCTAGTATACTTTTTGATCTAAGAGAACAAGTTTTTCCTAGGAGCCAAGGGCCATCATTTTAGCTTCCTTGGGTTTTTCAGGAAAGGTTGGGTTTATGGGGATTTTCTCAAGGCACTGTACAGCTATAACACACTGAGAAGGAGCTTATAATGTAGTTTGGGTTTTTTTCCCCATTTATCACCATAAAGTGGATTTAGAAGAAGAATAAGAAAGCCAAATGACATAGTTTTAATGCTATTGGGGCACTTCAGGTTAGAAAACAGCAAACCCTAGGCTATTTCAGCCTAGATTGCCTCACAGCAGTGGGCACTAAGTGTTGTTTGGCTTCTGTCTGGTTAAATGCAAATGGCTGTCTAAGAATCTTGTTTCATACTTGCAAAAACTGCAAGTAAGCAACTGATTATGAATTCTGATTAGTCATTGCTGATGCTTTGTCAGTGTACAGCTGCACGAAGAGCAGGAGGAAGTGTGTGGCCTTCACTTAGATCATGGTCTTCATAATTTGGATAGCTTCTTGTGAAGAAGTGGCTTCAAATACCTCTCATAGGCTGGGTTCATCTGTTCAGAAAGAGAATGTGGAAAGGAATTAGTGGTAATTAAGAAGGAAAAGGGTATATTTTTGATAAAAGAATTATCTCTGAAATACAGAAAGCCAGATCTTTTTAAAAACAAACCCAAGCTACTAGCTGCTTCAGCTAAGTCCGAGATCTTTTTCCTTAAGTATGTGCTGTCCTTCATAACCAGTACACAATAGTCATCCCAAATGGAACAGCGTACTATTTCACTTCAGAAAATATGCTTGGACATGAATGTTTGCTGAAGGCAAGTTCTGTGTTCAGCTGTAGAATTTCAAAGGGTTGCTGATTACCACAGTGAAAATCTCAAGGCAAAATGGGTTTTCAAATGGAGCATTAGCTATTTACATCGTGCAGATTTTTACATTACTCCACAATAAGGATGAATTAAGAAGTGAAAATAAAGTGCTAAAGACCATGAAGGATAAAATTGTAAAATTGCCTTAACATTTATACTCTTTTTGGTTAAACATATTATTAGAAAAATTGAGTACTGCACTAGTAGAAATACCAGTGGATGGAGTCCCCTGTGTTTAGTGGCTTTTGCATAATATGTTCTTCCATAATATGTAAACTATGTAAACAGACTGTTGGTTTAGCTTGTTTTGTGCAGTACTACCTTTGTAAGTTTAAAAACCAAAACCACATTTGTGGCATACACAGACCAGCTCCCTGCTATAAGCTGTTGTACTCTGGGGGCTGTAAGTCATCGCTGTGTTCAATGGCTGATACGACTATAGGAGGCGTAATTGGGGTATCATAGGCCATTGTTCAGAGTGAGATACTAAGAATTAAAAGAGCTTATTCCACTTTTATCTGTATAGCTTTTATTAGAAAAAAAGCAAACAATTTCTGCTCTGGCTAACGCAGAAATTGCCTGGCTATAATACAGCATCCGTACCTGTGTGTTGGTCGGTGACTTCCGAGCCCACTCATACAGCCGCTGGTAAACCTGGCCGTCGTAACTGCCAAGTGCAGAATTCAAGGTCTTATCTGTGAAGTCAAAGGCATCCACCAGTGGGACAGCATCCTTCCTATGGAGCAGATGAATGTTGTTTGTGTTACTGAAGCGAGTATTGCTTTGTAAGGGAGGAAAATAAGGCGAAGGTAAACTGGAAAGTCAGTTGTTCCAGGTTCCTCCGCTGGAAAAGCTTGTGCCAATTTTTCCCGTTGCTGAAGCTATGGGGTAAATCCTGCTTGTTTTGATTCCTCGGAGTCATGTTCTACTAATGCCCTAAGTTGTCTGTACTATTGAATGGGTCTCGTAATGACCTGGACTCTATCCGTAATTCCTTAATTTAGGACTCAATGTCATGTCAGATGTTTCCTCAGCACACTCTGCTAGTTCTTGCTTTTGGTTTTTGTAGGGTTTTTAATTTTTAATATTGAATAACTTTTTCTTATGTTGTGTTTGTCCTTCAAACTGGAATAAGGTTGGTTCACGTAAGGTTCATGTGAAGTGCTTTGCTGATCTCCAGCCTTCATCTGCTCTGTTACCTCATCATTGGGTATCAAGGTCTTCTACTCTCTTTGTGTCTGTAAGAACAAAGCAACCCTGAACTGCACCAAGGGTGTGTCTAGCCCAGGGGCTGATCTGACAGCTATCAGCAACAGACAGCTAGAGCATAAAGACAAGTATGCAGTAACAGCTTCTCCTGGGCAGAAGATGGTTTCGTTTACCTCATCCTCCCATCATCCTGGGTGCAGGAAGTTGTGCTGGCTGTATCCCACACCCGAGGCAGAGGGATGCAAAGTGGTTTGCTCAAATGTTGGCATTTGCATCTACCAGTTCCTTTTGGGCAAAGGATCTTTGGGGGTTTGGGAGAGGCTGAGGTTTTGCTGCAGACCAGGAAGTGTTTGTATCCTAATTGTAAATAGGTAAATGTGCATTCTTGAATCCTTTTAGCAAGGCATAACACTGAGAAGTTGCAATGAATTCCAGAGATGACAATGTGTTAGAGTTTTGTAAGCCTTACATTAAGCTTATTGCTTAACTTGAATTCTGTGATCAGTTTTGAAAATGCTCTCTCTTCCCCTCAGTCCTGCCCAGCTCCTGCCTATGGTGTATTCTTGTTTCACTTCAGGTGTCTTAAATAGAATTTTACATACAGCAACAACTCACTCTCTGCACCCTAACTTAATCTGTTCTTAACAAACAGCATCAAGTAGTGAAAGAAGAACCCTTGTCAAAAAGCCTTTGTGAGTGTCGTGGCAAGTTAAAACTTAAGTGTGTCTCAGAATTCATGTAGTTAGCAATAAATGGTGTCAAGAAGACACATCTGAACAAGCTGTAGGCAGGATTGTTTGGGTGCAGGCTGCAACTCAGCCATGGCAACAGAGTAGGCTGTATTAGATGTTGCTTAAGCAGATTTTGCAGTGTCTGATCTGTTGCCTCCTACCAGTGCTGCTCTCACTATGTATTTGCCTGCTTTGCTCTACTGCAAATGGTAGAAAGCGTTAAGGATTTCCTGGTTTATAATTCAAGATTTTATGTTCCAGAACTTTGGAGATTGCAGAAGAGCTGGGCATAGGTCTGTTTTGCTGTGAAAACAAGCTCCATAGATGTTTCAATCAATTTTTAGTCCTGCCAGTCAATGAAAGTAAAACCTGAATGAGGTGAATTGACTTTGCAGATATTACCATAGGTACAGCAGCACCATTTATAGATCTATCACAGCTCCCTTCATATTAGAGCAGCTCACCGAATGACAGCCAGGAGGTCTAGATATGATGCAGTCAACATGTCCATTTGAGCTCCGGATATGTGTCCGTCGTGCAAGAAGACCCCTGCATTTGAGAAGATCCCGTGTAATGCAAAGAGGTGACAGAGATGTTTCATAATCTTCTGAATGCCACCCTTGGTCTCGAGTCTTTCCACTGTTTCTGCAAAGTTTTTCACTGTGATGTAGTGGCAGTGAGCCTGGAAAATAAATGCAATCAACAGTGAATGCACCTCAAAACACTTAATAGGCCAAGTGACTCAAATGTTCTCACAAAGAATATAAAACCTTTTCATTTCCCTGGAACTTTCCCAGTCTGTATTCTTTGTTTGCTGGATCACAAGATGTTTTGTATTCATGTCTTATAGCAACCGTAGAGGAGAGAATTGGGGGTGTAAACAGTAAACACTGGTACTTGTAAACTCTAGAAAACCACTTTGGAAATCACAGAGAGACTTAAAATATTCCTGATAGATATGCTAAAGAGTTTGTGTGATGGAAACACATGTTGGAATGGGCTTGTTTTGACCTCCAGCAAGTGAAGCTGGGTCATATACCAATAGGAGACAACTCTTCTGTTGAAGATCTTGGGCTCATGGTACATTGGGTTCAGTGTCTATAGGGCTTTGCTCTGAAAACCTCTGTTGTCGCAGGAGAACAAGCAAATTTACTTCTTGCTTTTGTGGCTTCAAGTAAACTGATAGTTTTTGGGTCAGACAACAGTAGAGTGTCTAGCTGTCAAGTTACAGCTGTGGTCCAGAGCAAAAGACTCCACCTGTGTGTGGGGGTGACTCTCGTTATGTTATTGTTACTGTGGGTGGTTGGTGGTGTTGGTATCTCTGTAGGTTCCCACTGCACAGTTCCCCTCCCCGCTGTGGGTGAAAGCGTGGCACATTCGCACTGCTGCTCTTCCTGCCAGCACAGCCAAGCAGTGTGAAGGACAGCGTGGACTGCAGAACTTGTCCAAGAAGCTGGATGTCTCCTCAAGCAATTAACCTGTGTGGAGTCTGCAGCAAAGCTGTACCCAGCACCTGAGCCACTTGGCAGGCATCTGTTCACACAGCTACCATGCCAGTTGTGTGGGTGAGTCTCCAGGGAAGGTGTGGAATAAGAAGTCATAGAATCAAAGCAAAGTTGGGGTTGGAAAGGACCTTAAGATCATCTAGCTCAAACCCAGAAGTTCCCCAAGGAGGCAGCAGGCTATCAAGGTTTTAAAGTTATGGGGGAAACTTAAGGGTTTTGGATGACTTTTCCTCTCCCTGAAGTACTTAAGAAACTTCAGAGCCCAGATCCCGTTTTCTGCCAGCACAGTCACCACTGACAATACCACATCCAGCCCTCTGCATGTGTCGGACTCTTCAGAACACTTGATTTCTCAGTAGGTTCTCCTCCTTGCTTCTCAGAGGGCTGGATTCCAGCTCCTCTGTCATGTGGTCACCCTGCTCTTCAGCCCAGAGACCCTGGCCACCCATCTGAGTGGGTGCAGGAGGGAACAGCCTTTGTGTGCTTTCAAAGCCTTTCCTAGAGGTAATCTCAAACAGGAACATTTCGTGACAGTTTTATTCCACTAAAAATATATTTACATTAAAAAAAAAAAAAATTGGGAAAGTAATTTTTCAAAGTTGCTTTTTTTATAGGAGGCCTCCTTTATTTTTGAGGCAATTACACAGCTCTTTTTCAAGCTTACAGCATTGAATACTTGCTGCTTCCCCCAAGTCTGTGTAATTGAAAATGGGAGGTAATGCACAGGAGACAGGTGAGCACACAAAATGCTGCTGCTGAGGTCCAGTCTTAGCTCCCTTGCTTAGTGGAAGGTGTCCCTTCTATGGCAAGGGGCTGGGACTAGATGAGTTTTAAGGTTGCTTCCAACCCAAACCACTCTGTGACTCTGATATAGGAGGTCTGATTCTGCTAGTAGGGGCAGCAGAACTGTGTATGTATTTTGTTTTCTTCCCTTTCATTTCTATTCCCTTTAGTCTTTTTCTACCTAGCCTATCCAGACGGCAAATTCTTCAGATCAGGAATTGCTTCTTACTACAATTTTCCTACCATGCAGACCACAGTGGTGCCCTGGGCTTCATGGTGTCCCTTAGATGCTAACAGAAAACAATAAACAGCACTGATACTTTAAGCTGATCATGTGTTTCTGTTGCACATTATATTCTAAAGATAAACATCACATAAGCAGATGATTTTTACTAACCTTCACAGCCTGCACCAGCTGCACCGTGCACTCATTCCACGCTTCGTGCTTTTTGACTCCAGACTGAATCAAGACCTGTAGTTTAGCTGCTGTGCTGCTGATGAGTCTGGAAGATCCAAAAAACATACTGTATGTGGCTCCAGCAGCCCACATGCACTCATTTTATATTCAGACTCATGTGTGATCGTATGGCAAAATGGCCTTTCTGACATTTGAAGTTACCTACACTCAGCATGAGTGAACTTACATTATGCAAAATCTAAGTAAAAATTGGGAGAAGCATCCAAACCAGCCCAGTGCTGAAGGATTTTTTGCCTTTTCAGCTTCCAGGGTACTTTACCAGGGGTTCTGAGGAGTTTTTCTTGGGTTCTGTGTGTAAGAAGGGTTTGCAGGACAAAATAAAGTGATGATAATATTGGACTGCTCTTACATTATGTTTCTACTTTTCTACACAGGGATCCAAATCTTGCTCCCATTGACATTAAAGCTTCCCGAAGAATGGCTCTGGTTTTACTCTGATTTGAACGGCAGCAGGGATGTTGATCTGTTGGCCTGATTTTCAGAGATGTCACATGTATGGCCCATAACTGTGCCCATAATATCAATGAGACCACTCATGATACTATTTTTATTTGTGCTAAGTAGTTAAATGTGTAGTTCAGATGCAATGAGAGGCACTGTGTTTGCTGTGGTGTTAACTGAAACATCAGTTTCACAAGTATGTGAAATTTTAGCTTTGCATACAGTATAGAAATGCACAGGGTCGGCTGAAGGTTTTACTGGATGACAACTCAGCGATGTGGTCTGGGATTCACATAAACAGAGCCATCAGTTTGGTATAGAATCAGCTTTGTGGAATATAGTTGTTTGGTAGCATGTGGCTTAAAATATTGTGATGCTCTGAATCTGAAAGCATCATATTGAACACTTGACATGGCTGTTAAACCTGTGCGAGTCTTCCTCCTTCAGGAGCAGATGGTGTCAATTCTCGTGTAACTTACATTATTTTACTTCCCCTTAAAGCAAGGAAGCAGCTGAGCGCTTAACACATTTTGGATGTCAAAGAGACAAGCATGCCTCCCATCTCTGTACTGACCTGACTGCTGCATGTTGATAGGCCTGGGTGTAAATATCTGGACTGAGGAAATCAAACTTGCTCCTGGCTGGGCACTTCCCGGGTTTCACTGCAGCCAGGTAAGTGACAGATGGTGGGACAGGGTGGCCAGCACTGGCTGCCATGAAGCACTTAATCAGGAACCTGGGAAGAGGATAACAGAGCAGGGAATAGTTGTGATCCCCACGCAGCAAATGGTCATGCATAAAGTAAAGCAGGCTCAAGTGAGGAGCAGCAAGATGTAACCCATCCTGTCAGTGGTCCAGAATGGATGTGAATGACTAATGACCTTATGTTTTACATCTTATTTGCAAGAACCTGGTCTGTGATGGGTCTCAGGGGCAGCCTGTCTACTTTATTCAATGCTACAGCAATCTGTAGTGATGATTTTTAGGAAGAAACTTGCTGTGGCTATTAGCAGCATGGTGATTAGACACATTATCAACTTTGCAGCCTGAGTCTTAATGCTCTGGGAGTCTTAATGGTTTGGTGTGATCCCCAGCATGCAATCACATTATGTTAACAAATATGAGATTCTTGGAGCTAAATGCATTTCCTACTCCCTTATTTTTTTGGCACCTCTGCTATGACCTAGTCTTAGCAGGTCTAGAAGTAATCTACTGATCTTGCAAGAAGAGACAGCAATGAGTGTAGAAGTGCAGAATGCAAGCAGAGAGCTGTATGGTTGCATCTCTGTCCCTGGGAATTGTACTGGTTTTCTCCTTCTAGTAAAAGCACGTTATTAAAAGTTCAAGCAGCTGTGGTTTCTTTCTCCTGTATTTAATCAAAACTTGGACAATCATCAGTCTGCGTGTTCCAAGGAAGCTGGTGTTCTTGGAGTGTGACTTATCTGCTTTCAGTATCCTACAGCTCTGCCTTCTCTGAATCAACCTCACTTTGCCAATATCACATTACATTGGTTTCTTATAAACTAAATTGCAAAACTTGGGTAGCAGTGCTTTTGCTGCAGTCCCAGACAGAGGAAAACGAGGTTATGCAGAACAGCACTTGCATATGTACCAAACCCAAAAATAGAAGAGATAATCTAATTCCCACACACCTCCATGCCTGTTAGACAGAAGGCATGAATAGTTTTTGTCCTGAGTTGTATTTTTAGAGGGTGCTGGGAGAAAGGAGTAGCTGGTTTTACTGGTTTTGGGGAAGGAGTGGTAGAGGTTGAATAAATGAGGGGGCAGGCTTTTAGATGAACAGGTTTGGATTGTTACCTGGCAGTCTGAAGGAACAAAATGGTGTTTTCCCCTTCATAAATACAAGAGGCAAGAATTCTAGTACACAAGGAAGGGAGTCCACTCAGCAAGGAGTAACCATGGCCCCCACATGCCTGGAGGCAGACTTCTACTGCGGAAGCACAGTACTGAGTAACAATGGCTTTGAAACCCGAAGAAAATGCATGGAGCTGTTTGAAAAGAGAAATTAAAAGTAAGACAGAGTGTTAATGGTGAAAATGGTCCAAAGCAATCCTCAGAATCAGTTTTCCTCTTTTAATTTTGTGCAGCTTCTGGGGAGGAAATCCCTGTCAGATCCTCCTTTGCATGATGGTATAGCATTCAGCTCCCTGAGCCTGGCCTTTGGGATGCAGTACACCCTTTTGCTGGGCATGCTGTGGTTAGTTGATGCTTTTTTTGGTTTCAACCAGCAGTGGCTTTGGTCACCCTTGTTCAAAGTGTGCTTTCATTTCAGGCTTCCAGTTGCAAAATCTTATGTTCTATCTAAAAAGTCCCATTTTTGGTTTTGGCTCAGAAGTGAGTATTTGCATTTGTAGATGATGTTGGTAAATAACACTTTGTGCCACCAGCTACTTGGAACAAGGTTTTTATCAAAGGGATGTGCTTTTCAAGGACTTTTCATTGTGCAATAGTTCCCAAAATGAAAATGTTGGGGTGGTAAAGCAAATGCTATTGCTGACTAGTTGTGGACCTGGAACACACTGTTTGATCTCTTAGTGGTTCCTCTTTCTCCAGTTATCTAGTGGTGAGAGGAATGCTTGTCCAGTTTGCTAAAATACTTTGATATTCAGAGATGAGGAATGCTGTATGAGCTAATGCTGCTGCGGCTCACCTCTGGCAGCATGTTGAAGTTCTCCCTCTGGATCTCTTCGTACCCTCTGTTGAATAGGTCCTGCAGGTAGTTGTTGATGAAATGAAAGGCATAGGCTGCTGCCAAGTGGGGCAGCAATTTTTCTTGCTGAGTCTGAAAGTCAAGGATCTTTGCTTCTTCTTCCCTGTTGGAAGACAGCTGGTGAGGCTGGGAAATTGTGAACACTGGCTTAACTACTGTTAGTTTACTTATCACATAATGAATAAGTGAAAACAAGTAAAAAAATGAAAACAGGCATTTTTCATTTCGAAGCAGCAGTTTGCAAAGGGGACTGAGCTGATGTCGTGGCAGCAAATCTGCCCAGCTTGCTCAGCTATTAGAGAAACGAGCCTGACCATGAAAAAGATTACGTTTCTGCTGTGCTGGTGAACCCATATTGAGTAGAAAAGGCTTTGTGTGATGAGTCAATGCAGAGGGGGAGCAGGGACTGCAGTAGGGGATAAAGATGAAGCCCTCCAAGGATAGCAAGACGTTTGGTGTTAAAGGGAGGTGCTGGCCATACACCCTGAAGAACTTTTACTTTGCAAACTGTGTCTTTGTGGCCCCTGAAAATAGTTGAGCCTAAATTATTTTAAGCTTTCTGAGCTTTTTGTGGATATTCTTTTCCACTCTTTCTGTGGCTGGTACACTTGGGACTTCAAATGATGGAATTGGTTCTTACAATAGTTCAGCATGCTGCGCTCTTGTGTTTGATCCAAACCACATTCTCATTAGGATAATCTTGTTTTTGAAAGGAGCTGTAAGTGGAAATTACTGAAATCCATTCAAATGAAAAATATCTATTTAAAAATTAGAGGCATTCTCACCAGACTGATAAAATTCAATGTTGTAAAGTGTGGATATCTGAAGGGTGGATGCTGGCAGATATTTTAATGTTGTGCTCACAAGTAGGATGCTATGGAACATGACTTCAGCAACTTGTCTATATTACCTGGATTCTGAGTTATGGGATTACACAGGAAGGCCAGTTACAAGAAAAATAAGTTCTCTGTGTGAGCTGCTGAGCTATCCAAACTATGAAACTTATCTTAGAAAGAACTGTAAACATTCTCCTATACTTTGACTGAAGCTTGTTAATGTAAATAATGAGGAAGCATGTTTGGAATACCCTCTCTGACCCAGGAAATAAGCCAGTGATGTGCTGAAAGATAAGAAGCTGAAATACAGACTGGTGCAGGGGAACATGATGCATGGTCCCCTTCCCACCGCTGCAGACCTGCATAGCATTACCCAGGCTTTAACTTGGACTGCCGGCGAACCACAGAGTATCTGATGGCAATGGTGCAAGCTTTCATTAAGGGTATTACAGCTTCGTGTGAGATGAGGGCGATGCGCACTGCAGTCATTGTGAAATAGTTAATCTGCTGGGACCCCCGTCTTACATAGGTGCCATCCGGTCGAACCTAGAGAGAGGATGTTAGATGCCACCTTCTTCAGTCCCTCAATACTGGTAGTGTCATCTCTCTGCACAGAATAAAATGGGCATCGAAATCCTTTGCTGATGAAAATCTAAGTATTTTTATGCATAATGGATGAAACATATCCATTTAAAGAGACAAATTCTTACTGCTTCCGGCTCAGAAAGGTTCTCAATGCCCCATCAGCCCCAGCCTCTGAACATGGAATTCCTGACATTGAGATTCATTTAGAATTCAGGTAATTTCTGCCCTTGACAAAACCACAGATACTTGCAGGCACCTCAAAGGAAGAATTCTGTCCTAAATTTAGGCAGGTCCCTGTCATCCCTCTGGCTGTGCAGTGAGAATCTGACATGTGATGTGAGTCTGTACATACCTCACAAAACTTGCTCAGCATGTTTTCCCTGGAGACACGCACATTCTGCAGCATGAGGTACCCGTTGTCAATATGCTCAAAACTCATTTTGGGACCAATGTCTCCTGCAGTTATGCCTGGAGCAGGAGAAATCACAGCTACTTACTCCCACTTGAACTCCTCTCCCCATTTTGTGTCAGGAGGTCTCAAAGGAAGAGCACGTTCAGTTCTGCTTCTTCCCCAGCATGGGTGGCCTTGCCCGAGGGATGAAACAGGCAGTTTGTTTCTGTGATTTGCCTGTCACCTATGCTGGCCAGGGTTAGAACTGAGGTGCTAATACAGAGGTGGTCAGAGCAGCCCAGGCCTTTGGTTAAGAAGGCTTGGTCTGGATATGCCATTAAATCTTCCTTTAGATAAAAAGGCTGCAGTTTATGATAACTGTGAATTGGGTATCTGTCTTGGTTTGGTTTTGGCACTGTAAATCTCCCTGGGCACAATGTTTCAGAAGACACTTAAAGACAAAAGAGGCAGAGCACCTGCACAAGCACTGTGGTGTCTGGGGTCATTTACCTGGGCACAGTGAATGGTCCGAAAGGCTGCGAATCTGCACAATGAAGGGATGCACGCCATAGCACTTCCCCTGGACATACAGCTGAGCAAAGACCACTGTGTGTGTTGCTGACCTTCCCACTGTGAGGAGAAAACCAGCCACGAGCCCTTAAGATGAGGTACAGGACAAACACTTCCACAGTTAAGTCTGTGCTAACTAAGTCTTAGGTCTCACTGACATGCAGGTGTGATCCACAGATGTTGGAAGCTGGAGACTGCCTAAACCTGTGCTCTGAGCTTGCTCATATCTCTCCAAAGTTGCATTATTATTAAAGCCAGTGGGGTTTGGATGAATAGTTTATGTCAGCAGAGAAGAAAAAATTAATAGCTAATTAAAGACCTTGCAGAGCTGAGGGAGTGGGGAGTGCTGGGGCTGACAGAACAACTCCAGTGATTTGCTGTGAAATACCTTCCTGAGGGGAGCCATGACTTTCACACTTGAATCCTTTATGCTGATCCTTTGTGCTGATGACCTCCTGTCCTGTGTTCAGGAGATGTGGTTTTTGGTTTTTCTGAGTAGTGTTTACAAAGAAGGGAAAATTCCTGCAGAGGCAGGAGTTTCTCTGAGCTAATTTCTCCAGCCCTGCCACCTAAGTGCTTTTGATAGATGATGGTGGCTCCTTTCTGGCCTTTGAACTTGTACAAAACCCTCTGGTCTCTTACTTGCCTCTTTATCTGTACATCTCTTACTGAAGTTCTCTGCTAGAACCTGGGCACTCAAACACAGAGCTTGAGTGGACAGAGTGAGCAACTGAAGGAGGCCAATGGGGAAAACCAAAGTATTTTTTGTGGTACTTACTGTCTCCAGGCCACCACTTCATAGCAGAGATCTGCGGTGTGTTCAGTATGAACTCCTGCGTAGTGATATCAAAGACTGCTGTTGTTTCCAAACCCTGAAGATACGTTCCTTTAAAAAAACCCAAAACAGTGTGTGTATGTATTTATATCTCTCGGTATCTCCTGATGCATGGCAAGGATGGAAAGGGTGGAGGATTCCTGGAGGCTGGTGTGGGTATTACCATGGTTTTGTGGTTTACCCTCCTGGGCAGAATCATGGGATGATGTTCCCAGTGACCCCACACCATCTCCTGTAAAGCTCTCTTGAGCCGTATGGTGCTCAGGCAAGATACCCGGCTCATGGTGACAACCATCAGCTTGGGCAAGATGCCTGGCTGATAACCTCCACCAACGGTTACTGCAATCTAACCATGCCATCTAATCATGAGCTATCTAACCATCAGCTTTCGCCCTTGCTCTTGCTATTTTTCCCACGCTGGCAAAACCAAAACCAGCACAATCTCCATCTTGCAGAGGAACACCGAGGAACATCAACCTCTAGCATGCAGGTGGCATGTCCCCCCCATTCAGTGAAGCACAGACACCTTGAACTCACATTCCCCTGAGAATCTGGGCCTTTTGTCCTATGGAAATGCTGTGTTTTCTTTGCAGCCTTACCATGCCCGAGTTCAGTCTGGGCATAGCTTCCGATGAGCTGATACTCCATGGCAAGAGGAATCCATTTGGCAATCTGTTTGTCGGAGCCCAGCATCGAAATACTTCTCATGAAGATGGTGTGAAGAAGAAACGCAATTTCTCCTGACAGTGCCCTGTGGAGAAAGCACACAGGGTGTTTTTGTACACGGATGAAGTTCCAGGGATGTGATGAATGAGGGAGTGACACTGCGATAGTTACCAGACAGTGCTACCTGCAGCCTTTTGATTACTGCATTGTCCTACCTTACCCAACATCCAGCATCAATACAGTATTGCAGGAGGCAATATTGCATCAAAGCCAGTTTGGATAGGGCTTTGAGCAGCCTGATCTAGTAGAAGGTGTCTCTGCCCATGGACAAGCTTTAAGGTCCTTTCCAACACAAACTATTTTATTATTCTATGAAAATCACTCTTCCAAGCTGCTTTTGTTCCTTCTTTCTTAACACAGTTTGCTTAAGTGTCACTAGCTAATTATTTCACTTGTTCTTGGAGGATTAACAAATGCTAGGCTCCTGAAACATAGCCCAGCTCTGAAGTGCTAGTGGTTCTGATGGCTTCTGAGCCCTCTGTATTTTTATTTTGCACCACAGGATTTTTTTTTCCCTTGGTTATTTAAGTCACATTTTAAGCCTGAGCTAAAAAACCCACCACCCTACCCTAAACCTCCCAAACCTTGGCAATTCACTGTGGGACACATTGAAATGAATTACATCCATGGGCATCTGAGACTTGGATTTCTTGAACATTCCCATTCTGGGGAAGTACCACAGTATGTCCCTGCCCATGGCAGGAGGTTGGAACTAGATGATCTTAAGGTCCTTTCCAACCCTAACTATTCTATTATTCTATGTTGGGCTTGTTGCTGTACCATTCCCTGGGCGTTTGCTCTCACTGTCAGTGAACAATACCGGGGTTCATGGAGATTTGGCCTGACTTGAGACGGCGTTTTTCCCTTGTAGAAAATACAAATACATCCTTGTAACACCTGCTTTATTGTCTGTTTGTCTCTTTCTCCATTGCCAGCTAATAGGGCTGCATACATCCTAAGATGCACTACTCCAGAATCTGTGTATGGGAACTTGGTTACTGTAATTTCTATGCTGCAAATCAGAAACTCATTCGTTTTAAGCCTTCCTTTTTGTGTGCAAGAAATCCTAAGAAAATATGAGGAATATAGTCCCTTTTCCTGGGATTCCTCAGAATAGGTTGAATCACCTTACAAATATAAGGTGTTTCTTATAATCTGTTTACAGATATGTGCTCTCAGACGTAAAAGTAAGTGGCTCTGCTGTTCTCAGTAGCTTGTATGATTGTTAGCACATTGCTTTACTGCAGTACTCTAGTGAGCATCGCATTCTATATAGATACCTTTCATTGTTAACAAATGACTACGACCTGTCTTTTATCCTGGCCCTGAGAATCACTCATGCTGAAAAAGTGGGGGGAAAAATATGAACAAAGTAGTTGAAGGGAAATTGCTTTGATTAACAGAAAAGGACTTAATGACCCCTTGGCAGCCCATCCAGAAACGATGCTGCTTTAACTGCAATTTTAAAGAGCTGTCTTTTATATGTGTGCCAGTAATTCACTGTTTGGCACCAGGAGGCACAAGGACTTTGCCAGTAAGAGCTTGGTGCTCACCTGGTGTTTCATCAGGCCGCTGTGCTCTTAATCCAGCAAAATGTGGTAGCTCAGGGCTGGTCCTGCCACAGCCCTTGGCTTCAGGAGGCCTGATAAAAGCAAACCTGTGGGAAATGTGGTTGAGTTTTGTCAGATCTTTCAAATCTGCTAGGATTGTTTTGTTTCTTCTGAGGAAGGAGTGGAGAGCTGCTTGTTATTGGGAATGTAATGATCAGGTCCAACAGCTCTTGATAGAAGAATTCCCCTTTCATCAGTCTCAATAGCCAACAAAGAGCTTAGCATAAAAAAATCATAGTCTTTCATATAACAGGGAAAAAAATTTTAGCAAGGCCTGTGCCCTTGCATTTTCTTATTGGGTGTGTAACCCCACCACTGAGCATTGGTAACAGCAAGCCAGTAATACTTAACAATTGGAGAAAGAAGGGGAGACGAGCAACTAAGACGTGGAGCTCAGCCCCATGCAAAGTGTTTATAAAACTGTTTTAAGGAAAGGATTGCAAGAACTACTTTATTCTGGTGACCTACAAACTAAAGTTCGTGGGTTTTTCTTCTCTTTTTTTTCAATTACAATACAGTTTTTCTAGACAGAGACAACGTTGTCTTTAATTCATCTGGATGACAGCAATGTAATGGGAACAGCAGCACTTCCAATTCTGGTTATACATGTAAAAACATCTGAGGGGTGGTATCAGAGCTGTAGCACAATTAAGGGGCTTGCTGAAGTGGAAGCAGTATGTTGGGATGTGAACTGCTGTGATCTGTCACACTGCATTGTACCCATGTGCTGCTCTTTGAGACATTCCCTGCTGTGTATCATCATTTTCCCTTCTCCTGAGCCTGCTGCTAAAGTAAAAACCTGCAGCATATTTGTATCAGAACCTTATCTGTCAGCTGCTGGCCTCTCCCAGTCTTCACTAAAGCCTGTTCTTGGCGGCACACAAACTTTTTAACAAAAAATTATTTTTACATTAAAAAAAGTATAATATTACCTGTAAATGTACTTAAATTCGGGTCCGTTCTCAGTCCATCCCATCTCACGCACCTTTTTCTGGAGGTGAACAGCCTTTCTGACTGCAGCTTCATACTTCTCATTCTGGTTCTGGAAGTATTGATTTTCTCTGCTAAATACAGGGTCACTTTCAATAGCTTCGACTGCAAAGCAACACAGAAGAGTTAGCTCTCCTGGGGCTGGGGAGGTGGGTACCAATGCTGTATTATTTAGGGTGACTATAGGCAGGTTTTATTTTGCTATGCTGGCTCTGGTTGCTGTCACACCGAACTGAAAAGCAGAGATCTGGGAAAGGAGTTGAGGAGGAGAACTCAGCAGGCTTGTGAGAGGAGTCTGTGGCGTGGAAATAGTGACCCTGCAGGGAAAGCACTGTCCCTGGTCAGGGTGTCAAAGGTAACTTTGTGCCTCAGGCAGGAATCACGTGTGGATCCCCCTTGAAGAGCTGTTCTGCTGACAGCAAGAGCTGTGTTTAGCTGGGTTTTGCCCAGGTCCAGCTGCCGAGTGTCCTGCCCACACCAGTGCTTTGGCCCAGGGCTTTGTCAGCCTTTCGCAACACTGTGAAGCAGCTCTTGGCCTCATTTGGGCTGTGTCAGGCCAAACGTTCCCGCTATTCTCTTTGTGCCTTGAAACCCTGAGTCCATGCACGTTTAAGGTTATACTGAGCTCCAGTTGCACTGTGAATTGTGCAGTCCCAGTGGTCTGTGCCATTTTCATTTGTTAAAGGTATAATATGGATGCAGTAATAGACAAAAAAGAGGGGTTTGATTCTTTTTTTCTGTATCTACCTATCACAAGTGAAAGCAGCTCAGCCTGCCCTGAGCCAACCCACACAAGGAGCTACCCACATGAATGAGCCTAATGTGCTAAGGAAGGCTGTTGGCTCAATTCATGCATGGTGTGCATCACTGCACATCAGCACTAGCCCCTGTGTGCATCCCCATTGCAGAGATGCTCGCCTGTGTGACTCTCAGTCCTTGTATTCCAGTTCAACCAGTCTTAGCAAAGACACTGGGGATGGCAGCAGGGAAGGGACAGCAGGAATGGCTGTGGAGGAGTTGTGATTTACATTAACAGGGAACTCAGTCTCCACGCTCCCACTTCTTTAAGAGACGGGCAATAAGCAAATACCAAGAGCACAAACCCCACCATGCTGCAAAGGAATAGCAGAAACAGCGGGGATGTAGCCATGCCCTGGTCAGGTGCAGCCTCGTGATGATCACTCACCCACTGCCCTCCTTATCCGAGTGTTCTCCTCCCCTCCATCCAGCAGGGCTGTGAGCTTTTCCACGCTGAAGGAGGGTGTTTGCCTCTCACTGGCAAGGTCGGGATTCACACCACCAAGGGCTGAGACTTGTGAGTACTTGCAGGTCTCCAGCCGAGCCATCCTGGAGGCTGCTCTGGGAAGGGATGGGAGCTCCTTAAGTGCTAGCACTCCTTCAGTGGGTGATTGACGGAAGTACTGGGTACAGGGAGGAGTGGTTTTAGTAGGTTGGCTGAAGTGGTTGGCACCTGCACAGGGGTTGCATGAATCTTGCGGCACTGTCTTGTCCTCATTGCAGTGGTGTGGACAATAAAAATCTCGGGCGCTTCTAAGGGCTCAAAATGCAGGGTTTGTGATATCATTGTAAAACATAAAACCTTTTTCTTTCACCAGTCCGTCCCCAATATTTTATGAGCAGTCACTGCTGGAACGTCCCACAGCCATGTGCTAACGTTTAAGGGAGTTCCTGGACTATGGGTGCCGAAGAGACTCCAGGACCTGCGCTCCCAGTCCTGGCAGCTCCGCCAGTGCTGCCTCGATCCTGCTTCCATGGGGCTCAGCTCTACGTTAACTCCAAACCTTTTAATTCCCGCGTTAGCAGGATTTGTTACAGGATGCTAATAAAGCAGTGGTGTGCAGAAAAAAAAGTAGATTTTCGCACTGAAGAGACTGCCTACCTTCCCGAGCTACTTTTAAAACTCTAAGAAAACTCGGGAAACCCTGGCAAATATGTTCTTAATTCCTGCTTTTTTGTTGTTCAGAACATAAATTTATTATACTGGGAGGGGGAAAAGCCTCAAAGCCCATTTCACAAGATTGCAGTAACCCAGACCTACCCTTGAGCCGTCCCGGGAAGCGCCGGGCTCGGTACCGGAGCCCCGGAAGGATTCAGCCGTCAGCTCCCTCTTCCGTGAGTCTGCGCAAGGAAGACCCCCGCTGCGTGTGTCCGCCGCGTTCGACACCGGCCCGGCGTCCCGTGTTCCGTGCGCCCTTCAGGGAGCCGCACGGCTGCTTCTTACCTGTCCGGGCTCTGCCTGCCAGTGTCCCCACCGCAGGGACCTTGTCCCTGGGGCCAGCGGAGCTTGACCTGTACTGCGGGTGCTCCTGCATGTGTGCGGCGGCGTGCTGGAGCTGACCTCTGCACGCAGCTGCCCGGGACCCTGCTGGGACATTTCCAAAGGAAAACCCCACAGCGACCCGTGCTCAAAGGGCTGAAGCCTCTCTATTTAATACGAGGCCGTTTTCCTGAGCTCGCTTCAGGTATCTGTGATTTGGAGCCTGCACTTCTGGCTCCTTTTCTCCTGGTATTTTTAATTTGTACCTCTATTTTGTAGTCTGCTCAGGATGGAAGAGAGCATCCCTCGGGTCTTCACCACTCCTTGCCTCTGGATTTGACTTACTCAGGGTTTTCCCAGCTTAGCTGTGGCATTTTCCTAAGCCCTTCCTGCTTTTGGGGAAAAAAATCAGGAGGTTGGGGAAAAAAATCAGGAGGTTGGGGAATATGTCTCACAGGCTGGGGCATGCTGCGGGGCAGAGGAAGGTTGCCATGAGGTGCGTGCTGCTTTTTTCTCTGTCCATCCTGAGTCTGCTGCATTATATCTTGGTGTCTAGTGGGCAGGAGCTGGCAACTCATCCCGCCTGGCTGCAGCAGGAGAGGAGTCCCTCCTGCCCACGCTTCTTCGCAAAGTCTGTGCTGCTGCTTCAGACCCGCGTGTCTCTCACTGGAAATTGCTTTGCCAGGGTATGAAACAGAATTCACTGAACCGTAGAGCTGCTTTAATGTAGGAAGTTGCACAAAGGATGGGAAATCAGATGTAGTTTTGCATATCTATCATTTTAAGCTTCAGCCTCAGTGAACCAAGCCCAGCAGCCAGGAGGAGCAACAATAAATCAGAACACCAAACTGTAATGCAATGGTGCTCATGGGCTTGGCGTGTTAGGGATGAATCTGGTAGATTAAAGATCCTGTGTGGCTCCATAACCCTGCCAGAGCAATAGGGTGTCCTGTGGACATACTGCTTGGTATCCTGTTCCATGCTGCACAGGATCATGTCCTATGGTGTCTCAGGGTTGTCAGGACTTGTGAGACAGTGGCTTCTTTTTGAGTTTTCTGAGGGCTTTCTCTGTTTCCTCTGCTGCTTCCTTCTACCAGAGTCAGAAGTGCTGGGCCTTGTGCTTCTTCAGTGGTGTTTGCCATTGCTAAGGCAGTAATTAATTAGACAGCAAAACATAAGGGTTCCCTTGATAGGAAATTCCACTGCAGCAAACTGTCTATGAGCACTTCAAGAGTAAATGCATAGGAAAAGAGACCTCAGCATGATCTGAATAAATTGCAAACTGGTTGCCAAACTGGCAGTAAGAAGAAATTCAGGCAATGGAGGAATTTGTGCATAGACAAAAGGCAGTGTATTTTAGAGAGCAGAAATGAGTATTTCTTAGTCTCTTCTGCAGAAAAACTGTCACAATATGAACAAATGCCTTTGACATCTGTGCATGAAAGGGGGCGTGTCATTAGTGATAAGCAGTCCTGGGGCATAGCCCATTGAAATCTCTCCAGCTGGGGCTGTGGAAGGTTGATAAAGCACCTTACGTAAAGTCCTGCCTGTGTCCCTGGTCTCGTGTCTTGCCAAAGGCCACACTCTGCAGCGAAGACCTTTCCATCTGTGTGGTTTGTGCCAGGAAATGAAGTATGTAACCTGCTGTGGTAGGACAAAAAGTGAGGTATTGTTATAAGCAGCAACAGTGTGGGAAGATGTTTAGTCAATGAGCCCTTATCCTTAATGATGAGCTGACTGCCTGCACCAGTGCCACAGGGTGCAGAGCACTGGGAATACCATGTACCTCCCAGTGTGGCAATCCCAGCAGATACCTGGTATCAGAGAAATGTGTTTAGTGCTGCTGAAATGCTTTAAAAACATTAAAACCCAATGAAGTGTGGGGATTCCCTTTCAGTTCAAATCCAGATTTTTAAATTAAACCCAGGGGCAATGTGTTTCCTTGGCTTTGTAGGTCTTACCCGGCCAGGCAGTTGGGCATCTGTGGCCAGATAGTAATCAAACATATGGGAAGTTTCAGTGTACAAAGCCCGATTCCACAATGTTCATTCCCTTAAACTTCCAGCAAACAGATAAACTCTGGAGGTGAGTAATTGGTGCAGCATTGGGGCAGATGATGAAAAGAATATGTTGATGAGTAGTCTAATACAGCACTAAGAAAGGAGTTGCTGTTGGACTTCACTGATCTTTATGTTTATTTGGCTGTTTTCTGCTTCCATCCTCAGAGCTTCTTCAGTTTCTTGTGGAAGAGAGCAAAATATACAATCATCATTTAGTTTATTTCTTCACAAGTGCCCACATTAAACAGTGTCAGTTGAGTTGTATGACATACAATTTTATATAACTGTATAAACACCAATGCAGAAAATAGACTATATACCACATAGACAACATACACAGTGCAAAAAATTGTCTTCCATCAATACTCTGATAATCTATATCTTCTACATACATCACATTTATTCAGGAATGTGTTTTAGGGACATAGGGAAGAATTCATTTAAAGAAGAAGAACACAGGTACCCCAAAATCTTCCAGGTGATGCTTACACTGATGATACCATCTCCATGCTGCCATGAATCACAAGAGCATGGCTGAAGGTTGTACACACTCTTGTCTGAGCCCAGGTGGTTCCCAGTTCACAGGGGTGAAAGAGCTGTGTTGGAAGATGCTTGAGCAGTACAAGTCTCATTTCCCATGTGCTGTTACTGAGGGCTGAAGCCAGTGATGAAGCACTGTGTGTCCTGCTGTGTGCCATGGCGCTGACACAGCCTGCCCTGGCCCCATGGGAGCTGCCAGTGGCCAGTTTGGTGAGTTGCTCAAGTGCTTGGACGTGTGGCAGGGTCCCAGCTCACAGCCTGCAGGGTCCTGGTGAGCTCAGGGTCAGGGTCTTCTGCTGTCTCTCCATTGCTGTAAGGAAATCTTGTGGCTCTATTTAGCTCAGTCTGCGTTAGGACAGTGTGACCTGGTCCTCCCTTTCCTTTCTGGACATGCACTGAAAATGACCCAGACATCCCTTAGCAATGACTTGACTGCACTGGAGTGCAGCCCCACTCTGTGCTTGGTGCACACCACATCATAGGGAAGTGCCTCATTTTTTATTATTACTTCCAGATAATGTTTTTGTACTCAAGAACATCACAGCAAAATGTTTTCAACCTTGTCAGTGCTGATCTGAGCATTCAGCTTACCCTTACCGCATGGCTCCCATCCATGACTTTCATAAATGCCCCAGTCCCAGCCCAGGTGAGCTGATAACACTGATTTCACTGGTGCATATGGAGTGACAGATTGCCTCTCCTGCAGTGCATTTCCATCTGTGGCAAAATTACACATTAATTTGCTGAATTTTTTCGAGCTCTTTGATCAAAGGGTTATTTAATCTCTGCCATAACCCCTCACAAAACCCCAGCACAGTAATTCTGGCTTGTGATTTAAGCTGATGTTATCTGTGGAGCATCATGCAGCATTCTTTACAGCTGTGTAGAAGCATCCTTAGCAACACACTTTTTTCTTGGAGAAATTTGGCCTTTTTTTTTTTCCCCCGGAAAAAAATGGTTGATGCTGCTTCTTCCTCATGATTTTAATCACAACCTATAAGAAAATCTTCAGAGTTAGAAAGGACATCATAGAACCTTTTGGATCTTTTTTCACACCATAGTGCCCATGTACCCTGGATGATTAGAAAGGTGCTTAAAAACTACCTTACAGACAGTGCTGTGAGTTGGTGCTCTCAAGGACTGAAATTGAGCTAAGGGCTCTTATAGTTGCAGAAGCCCCATACCTTTATCACTGCTCTTGAGACATGATATGGCTCAGGTATTTTTCTCAAACTGCCCGGTTGAGCAACATCACTCTGAAATGAAACACCCCACTGGACCATGGAGATTAGGGAATGGATTAATAACTTTTTAATAAATATGTGGTAAATGCCCAGTTTCCCTTAATTTACTTGTGGATACACTGAAGATGTGTAGATATTGTTTAACCAGTTATTACCTTCGCAGCTAAGTCCATTGAAGCTTGCCACTCAACAGCGAGTTTAAAGTTGCTGTTTAGGCTTTGAGTCAGGGCTGATGTGAGAAGCGAGAAGATGAGATATTCATGAAGGCACAATTTTAGCTCTAGATGTGGACACCTCAGGGCATAACTGTGACAGGCTCTTTCCATACATGGTGCAAATGCACCCTCTATCTCATAGAACCACAGACTCTTTTGGATTGGAAGGGACCTCAAAGCTCATCCAGTTCCAACCCCCTGCCACAGGCAGGGACACCTTCCACTAGAGCAGATTGTTCCAAGCCCCATCAGTTTGGCTTTGCGCAACTTATCTCAGCTTTACCATACCAGTAGCAAGATTTTTAGCTTTGTAAGGTGGCAACTGAAATGAGGCAACTCTGACCTCTGGAAAAGGGGATAAGAAGCACTGACAGTTTTGCATCAATATCTAATGCAATCAGTAGCACCTCTCCATCACAGGATGTGTTTTTGTGGGTTCCTATGGTAGCTCATGTCCAGCTGCTGGGTGAGGGGCTGGAGCTCAGTAGTTCAGGGATGAAAAGCAGTTTGTCTGTCTGCTACATCCACAGGGATTTGCTGCCTGGTCACTGCACACTTCCATGTACACATATGCTGAAAACACCCAACCTTTGATTTCTGCACTGAGCATTTGCCTCACACTTGGGACATTGATGGTATAGTCCTATGTATTTCCTGCTTGAGCATGGAACTGCTTAAATAGCTCTTTTCTAACAGGTTTGAAATGCAGTTTAAAGATGAACAGTTGCACCTCCTGTGCTGCATTGGTATGGGCACAGAGGTTGACTTTTCTAATAATATGGGTGTGCTGCTGGGACACAGCCTTAGCCAGGCTTGACAGTGACCCTTGGGAGAGCCACTGCGGTCACCAGGGCTGTTCTCAGTAATGCACAGATTGTCCCTTTTAGTTACCACACCAGGTTTTCATGAGGTTCCAGACCTGCAGCCACCCTCCTGTCACCCCTTGCCTGGTGATCTTGCCTCCAGGAAGAAGCAGGGATCACACAAACCATCCCTCCACAGGCTTCCTTGGCTTAAAGAGTTGCTGTGACTCTAGGGTTAAATAGAGTTTAGCTGCATATTAGTGTGCACCCACAACCTGAGAGGGGAAACAACTTCGTTTCTCTCTGCATCTCCTTGTGTGGGTACTTCAGTGAATACTGCACCTTTTCCACAGTGATTCTTTGTGGATGGGAAAACCTTTTTTGTGCCTTCTGCTGGAGCAAGTGTTAATAACCATAAGTAGCCTCAGAGATGTGGCTGTGTATGTCCACCATGTACAGAGATGTCAGCTTGTGTGTGTTAGCGCCAGCTTTGGCAGGATCCCTGTTGAATTTTGGCAGAAGCTATGCTGCTTTCTCATCCCCAGTCACCATAGATGTTCTCCTCAGGTTTTCCTTGACTTTAATGAATTCTGGTGCATGGTCTTCCTGCTTCTCCTGCTCTTTCTCCAGCTGTAAGAATGAAGAGTCACTGTTATCTGTGCATATTAAAGGACTAAAGTGCATTATCTACATTAATACAGTAGGCTTCATTATTGAGGGGTGCCCAGATATTATGGCCCAAATTTGAAGTATAGAGTACATGGGTGCTCTCTTTTCCCAAATCATTACACCAGAGTCATGTTCACCCTGAATCTCTTTCTCTGGTCCACTGAAACATTAATTCATTTTGTTTTCCTCCAGGGAGAATGTCTCCAGCAGAAAAGCAGGGGAGTGCTTCACTTCAGACCTGGCGTGGAGGAGGGAGGAGACGGCTTGAATCCTTTCCATCAAAGGAGGTCCTGTGTGCCTGGGAACAGCTCTCAGCGTTAGGTTATAGTCTAAGGATAAATCTTTACAGTACTTCACCTTTATCTGCAAAGTATTTATGGACCTGTCCCTAAACCACCTTGTTTCATTTTCCTGGTTCTTCTCTAAAAGTGCTGGGCTTTGGTTTTTCAAGTCATCTCCTCTTTCCTGATGTTATTGCAAGTGAGCTGTTGTGTGATTAAATAAACTAGTTTCATCCATTTGCAGTGCAAATACTGGAAAGTAGGACAGGGAATGACATTATTTTCAGTGGCAACAACCCTGCTTGCTGCTTGCACTGGTTTGGGTAAGAGGGGCAGGGGCATGGCTCTGTGGCTCTGCTGCTGACAGGCACCTATGCTCAATATTGCTTTTCCCAGGCATTTTTGGCCAGGGAACACACGAAGAACCGCTCCCAAGAGCAGCTTGTGTGTGATTGCAGCAGCATTGCACCTTCCAGTACTTCCACAGCCTTTCACCCTTCACCACAGGATTCTGAGCACCCCTTGTGATGGGTGCAGTAAAGCACACCCCAAAGACACCACCTGGGACCTGGAGGACACACAGGGCAAGTGGTGTGTGGTGGGGGTTCTGGGTGAGATGGTACCAACAAGGTGGATCCCACTGTGAGGATGAATGTGCTGCAGGATGGTGTCTCCCCTTTTATGGAGGGGTAGCAAAGCTGTACCTCAGTTTGATCCTCAGCCCACCCATCTCCTCTGTGTTCTGTGTCTCGTGCAGGATCATTAGGATAAGCCAAGGATGGCATGAAAACTCAGTTCTACCTGGTCCAGCCTCTGCTGCCTCTTTAACAGCTCTTTTTTAAAAGGGCACTGCAATTTCTTTGCCTCTTCCTCTTCCTTCTTCTTTCTGATGAGCTGGTTTCGCCGTCGGTGCTCAAGCACCCGCTGCAGCTCTGGCTTACTCTCCATGCTCAAACCTCTGTGGATAAAAAGCAGATCAATCAGGGCAAAAGAACTGAGAGCCCAGAAGCCCCAAAGCTCTTCTCAGTCCTAAACAGAAACATCAGGGACCTGGTCCACAAATCCATCCACGGTTTGAGGGCATTTCCTCACTGCTGGGATGGTTCCTAGGGTTGCTTGCTTTGGGTGGGCAGAGCATTTCCTGTCCTCATATGCGGCTTGTGGTGCTGGGAGTCTTGCTAATGCCATTACATTGAGCTTTCAGGGTAGGGTGTGGAAATTGGACCTTCCCTGGCCCTTGCTCTTGCCAGTTTAACGATGCCCGTGGCACATTGAGCTGCGTTGACGGCATGTTAAATAATGACGATTTTTTTCCCACCAGCAGGGGTAGTCATTGATCTGCAGTAACCGTCGCGGCAGTTCCATTCCTCTCTTTCTCGCCCCAGCTTTGTTTCAGAGCTGAGTGATCGTGGTCCCCCTGGTGACATGGAGAGTTTGGGTCAAGAAGCCAAAATGAAAACTCCTTTCCTGCTGGAAGCCAAAGCTTTTGCGCCTGGCTCCCCTTCAGCTGCCCAAGCATCCCCGAGGAAGTGGGGCTGCTCCGAGGCATCTCAGATGGATAGGGGCTGCTCCAAGCCCTGTTCTGTGAAAGATGGGATCACAGGGTAGGAGACATGACAAGGACTTGCAGGCAAGGCATAAATATATGGTAAAGAAATGGAAGAAGCTCAGTAAAAGTGGTGACTTTCTGCCCTTCTGAGCCCCAGCCAGAGAGAAGCAAAACCTGAAGCTGCTGGGAAGTTGAACATTTGCTGAATTCAGGGAAGACTTCACTGCAACTTCAAATTCACTGCAAAACAGATTATTACGAAGTGGTGAAGATTGCATTGACACATCCATCTTCTGCAACAGCACCTGGAATGTAAGTAATGGTGCAAGAAAATACAGAACTGGAAGTAATTGACTGAAGTTATATTTTTGAGGAGAAGGTGTTGGAGACCCCAGAGCTGTTACATGTAAGGAGTGGGATATGGCCACTTTCATGGGCTGGGTTTAACACTTGTTAAAATCAATGGGCTGAGAGTATTTACAAGTCCTGTTGTAAAATGTGGGGTGATTGGTGTTCCTGTGGTGAAGGCCTGTTTTGAGGCGAGGAGGAGACTTACCCATTTTTTGTGCTAAGGGCTTGCTTTCATCCTTCCAGCGGCATGTTTACTGATGCTTCTTATTGTAATTTGGGTTTTTTGCTTTATGACAGGACAAAGTTTGTGTCAACATCAGTGAAAGTGGCCACAGCATTGGCCCAAGGGGTTTCATGGTGGTTTTTCGAGGCAGGAAGAACTTGGATGCTGCAGAAATGCTTTTCCCAAGGCTTAAGAGAAAGCAAACCTGCCTTGGCTTGCTGGAGACACAGCTTACAGTGTTGCCTATGGATTTGTTACTACTCTCTGATTTAGTCAGCCTGTGGTGTTAGAACCCAGAGGTGTTGACTAAGATAAGAGTGTTTTTTGCACAAGATACTGATTTGAGTTGCTTCTCCCTTCTGCTTAAGGGGGAAAAAGTAATGGCAAAGCAGAAACAGAAGCAAGTCATAGATCCTTCTCTCTCCCCTTCTGCCCTCTCTTCCTCTATAGTAACAAGGAGCAGGAAGCAAAACCGGTAGATTTGAGAGTTACAAGAAGCCGGTGATGATGGGTTATTGTTCACAGTAGGGTTTGTTTCACATATTTGCTGAAGAATATTTTGGAGGCCAGAGCCAAAGTGGGCTTAAACTGATGCCTGAGATGTATGGGACTATAAGCAGAGTGGTCAGGAAGTGCAGGATGGCTGCAACGTGGTAGCAGGTACAGAACTAGAATACAAAGTGATGACTTGCTTTTTGTTTGGCAGTTTCAAGTTCAGCTCAGTCTGATGCCCATAGGATCTGTACCTTGTCTGTCATCGTTCCTCTCTGCTCCCTCCATTGCAGGGATTTCTTGAATCCATTATGCTCAAACTGAAGTAACTGATCTGTGAGACCAAAGTCATTGCTGATGGGGGAGGCAGATGGTCACTGTCAAGCCAGAGTGTTTTAAAAATATCTGGTTGATTTAGTTACCTCTGCCTTGATGTTGGAGAACAGCCTGGATATGGGCCCTGTAATTCTTCTGATGCTGGGAAAATCAAATCAAACCAAACCCAAGCCCAGGCAGTGCCAGTATTGGTTAATGCACCTGGCTGCCAGGCTTGATTGTCTGGTTCTCGTGATGGCTGTATCCTTTTGAAGAGGCTGTGCTCCTTTTTAGATGGCCACAGTGCTATCATGTCACAGTGTTTCAGGGTGTTCAGAAAATGCCAATATAAAGCCAGCAGTTTTCTTGCTGTGCTTAAAAGCCTCTGAACTGAATATACTTTCATTGCACTCATGTTCCAACATTTGCTGCAAAAGAGTGATGTGACTATAGGTTCTCAGTCACTGATGTAATTTTTCCGGTGTTGTATTTGTACCCCTAAAGACTTAAATTGGGGTGATGGGGTAAGAGGTCAGGAATGTATATTCTAGCCTATATTTACCTGTTGGAGTTTTAGGGAGACAGTGATTAGCTTCCTCTTTGTACAGATTATCTCACCCTGGTGTGTTCCTTTTCAATGTCTCCATCCAACCTGTACCTCTTACTGCCTCTGAGTTGACCTTAAAGCACACAGGAATGCTGTACATTGCTGGGGACTTGGCAAGTCAGTGATGGAGATAGAAAAAACAGGACCAGGGAGAAAAACTGGGATACTGACTGTAGGGATGCCTCGTATCTTCTGGTACTTGGGAGATACAGGGGTGGAAATAGCAAGCAGCTCCAAGAAGTGCTAGCTGGTGCTTAGGGCTGAGCAGGGGGCTTTTCGTCTTGCTTTTGGTTTGTAACAAACTGTCACATCAGAGAAAAGAAGAACAGGCTACAGCAAGTTCTACATTGTGTTTGGTTGCAAGTGGAAGGGTTTGTTGTGCCCTTCCAACTCACAGGCTGTCACTGGCACTTGAGCTCTGATGGCTCAGCACCTCTCATTCCGCTCCAGCATCTCTTACCTTTTGTGGTTCATCAGGAGCTCTCTGTGCAGCTCTTGGTGGCTCTTCGAGGCTTTTATAGGATTTAGGAGCTTTTTAGGTTTGATGAGGTCTGGGTTTCCATCTGTGTAGTCTGGGCGAGTCAGGATATTCCCACTATCTGGTTGATCCCACTGTATTTCAGTGTACATTGATGCTGGAAGAAAAGAGGTGTTTGCATGAGAAGTCTCTCCCTGCTATGGTATGGGAATCCTCTGGAGTTCTCCTCCCATGAGCAAGACAAGAGAAGAGATGGTGCATACCCTTCTGGTCGACACTTGTGTCAATGTCTGCATGCACGTGTCTCCATGTGCTGCTGAGGGGTTTTTAGAGGTTTTAAAACATATTCCCTTTGTGTTGTTGATGAGATATTTACTAATTAGATCACTGAAATCACTTGCCAGCTGCTTGCTTTAGTGCCTGTAATGTTAGTGCCAAGGATTAATTAATGCAATATATGTCTAACTAACACTGGAACCAGCCATGGATGTGGACTGTGCTGAGCTGCGGCTTTGATCCTTCAGGCTAGGGCTGTTGGTCCCTTAGCACAGGGGGATGCTCTGGGGTTTGAGGGGCTTCCAAAACATGAGCCTGAAGAAGTGCTACTGTGTCTGAAACCTCTTGTCAAGGAAAGGTTTTGCTGATATCCTGCTGGCCTCATAATCAGGATTGAGCCCAATGCTAAGAAAAGCATAATTTGCCCAAGCAGTATGTGATTGTGCTGTAATAATTTGTATGACGTGGATGTAAGAACAAGAGCCCACTGTTTTGGAAGTGATGGTAACTTGCATTTCAGGCAAACCATGGGGCATGTTCACTCTTTGCATTTTCCAAGTGCTCTATATGTCCCCTTTACAAAAAACCCTATATAAAGTAAGTGCAAAGCACAAGTTATAAGCAAACAGCATGAAGTGGGCTGTGTCTTTAAACACAGAGTACAGTGGACTTGCCAACAATTATTCAGTGTACGATCCAATCAGGGGTTCAGAAAGACCAATTTATTCCTGACTTGAACAATTTGGAAGTTTACCAGTAACAACAAGAAGTCCCAGGAAAAGGGTATAGGCAGCTCCATGTCTCTGAGTGTCTTGTTATTACAGTATTTTGGGGGGCCTAGTGTGAAGCTATATGGGTTGGTAGAAAGCAAGGAAAACAATTGTTCAGTAATGTTGCCTTATTCTCTTATTGCAATCTCATGTATAAAAGGAATAAACCCTTTCTTTTAAAGCAGAAATCAATAAAACACAAGGCAAGGGTAAGCAGGATAGGTTATTCTTTCATAGTCAGTAAGTACTTATCAAATGTGAAGTGGCTTGCAATCAAACAGAATTGTGTAAGGAATAATACTGCTAAGAAATTAGTATCAAAATTTCTTATTGAATGTTAATGTGAGCAGTGCCCTACTGCTTGGGGAACAAAGGAAAACAAATCAGAGTCCATTACATGAGTGTAATTGGGGTGAATAGTTCGGTACATATTTAAAGGGCGCTTGGAGCTGGAACCAGTGCTTTCTATTATCAGATTATTTTCCTCTAGGATCATACATCACTGCTGGCAGAGGGAAGGTGGCATGGTTTGATGTTTGTTTGATGGCAAGTGCCAGGCTGACTCAAACACCTGCAGGGCCAGACTCCACAGGTTGAAACTGGGGGGCTCTCCATTGCCTGCCAGAGGGATGCAGGGATTGAAGAACAGCCAAGGGTTACAGCAGCACAATTTCATTGCTATTTTTTTCATAGAAGAGTCAGACAAAAGCCAAGAAGGAAGTTACAAAAGCAAAGGTTTGTTTTGGCATGAATTAAATGAAAGAGCTCCCATTTCAAATGGCAAAGCGATGTCTTCATTCTTTAAACAAAAAAAGTTTTTCCATGGAGTAACTTAAATAAAATGCCAGGTGTTTTTAATGGAAACACCCTTTCTGGACAGCTGTAGTGACAAACTAGCCTCAGCATCACTGTGATGTCCTGCTGTCCTTTTCATACTGTTCCTGTCTATCATTTAGATCAGAGCTGCCACCAGTGACAGAGTTGCCCACTTGCTGTGTACTGGATACCAAATCCTGCTGCACCTCAGAAGAGCTGGAGTGGATTGGTATTGACCCTGGATTTGTCCATCCTAAGTCCACCTGTTGTGCTGTGCCAGGGCATAATGCAACATGCAGTGAGCGTGGAAGGATTATGTGGCCAACCAAGCCTGAAGGATCAACTTAGATACTGTAAATGGCTGTAACTCTAGTGACTGGTGGCTTTTTTTCTATACCATGTAGCTCCTGTGCCCTGCTGCTAAGCTCTACTAGCTCTTGGGGCACTGGTGTAGCACTGTTACTTATAAAGTGCTGTTTTCCACTTCCTCCTTGATGTATGGATTTCCTTTTGTAGCTCATGAGAGTCCCTTCTTCCCTACTTCCAAGACCCAGATCCCAGGAGATTTGCTTGGGGCAGGCTGTCCCACATCCACAATAGGGCTAATACCCAGTAGTGTACAATGCTATTTAATGTGAAATCCAACCCTTCAGGTTGGTCTTGTGCTATTTACAACACCCAGACACACAGGATGATCAGAAGCTTCTCCCTAACACTTTTTCCCTCCACCAGCCTGGGGGTCCCTCTGCTTATGCAGCATTTTGGAGGAGCACTGTGTTGAGGCTGAAGATTTTGAATCAGTCAACATGGTTATTTCCAGACTGCAGCAATCTAACCCTTTTTACTGGAGGCAGATGGGAAAGTGTTCCCTGAAACCAGTATAATTGAAGAAAACACTGGGAAGGAAGGAGTGGGAGGAACTGAAACAGACTGGACAGGGCTGTTAAATCAGTATGCACAAGTCCTTACAATGAGTGCAATTTGCCTGAATGATGCTGCAAGAGCCAGGACACAGCAGGTAGCTCTGAGCTTGCTTTTTTCACTGTGCTAGATGTGTCTAGGGGTGTGCACAAACCAACCTCGAGGGTTTGGCTCATACTGCTACCCTGGGAACAGTCAAAACCTTGACCTTGTCCTTAATAGGGACTGGAAGGAGCCTTGAACTTTGTTACAAAAACAGCATTTTAAACCTTCAGAAGCACTTAGTCTGGAGCAATTCAAGGAATGCCTTCATTTTCATCGAGCAGGAAAAGAAAAATAAGAATGCAAAAATCCTGGTGTATCTGAAACATGGCGTGGGGTCATGCTGGTAATAATGACAGGGCATCCCTTCTGCTGCAGTTTGGCAGATAGGGACCCAGTGAAAATGTTTCTCCTGTAGATCTATCATCTTCAAGACCTGATGTAATTCATGTCCCTGTAAGGGGAGACAGGCTGCTATCCGGCTGCTATTTTGTCATTATTTATAGTGCTGGAGGTATAAATCAAGCCAGGTCTCTGCAGTGGATTTACAGCCAGATGTCTATTTTTTCATGATTCAACTGTGGATCAATGAACAAGGCTCTGCTCTGGCACCTCTTTGGCCACCATCATAAATCAGCAAAAGGTTTTAGACATTTTTATATTGTTCTTGGCAAGATATGAACAACCAAAAATACCTGTGCATTTTAATACCCTCTGCTGTACTCAGAAAAACAGAGTGACCTTTTAAATACATCTACTTTGGAGTGTTGCTTATAAAATGTAGCTGTGTTTGCTTCAGTGTACTCAGTCTTTTGCTTGCTTTTGAATATTTTCCTTTTCCTCGTTTCTAGAAGCCTGAGGCTTCTAGGAAAGGCACCTTACGGGAAAGTGGCCAAAGAAACTTGTCTGTAAGGAAAAAGCAAGACTGCCTGGATGAGGAGGTCAGAGGCACTGGCAGATATGTGGACTTTTATCTCCACTCCCAGCCTTAGTTTTGAAATGAGCTCCCAGTCTTGGTTAGTTTTCTAGGAGACTCCACAGAGAATATTAGTATCTTTGAGGTGTCCCAGACCAGCCACCCTCCTTCCTCAGGGTGTGGGATTGACTGGAGGGGAAAAGTGACATTTTTGCATCTTGGTGAATTCTGACCTAAAGCAAACCCCAAATTCTGGCTTATAGATCCCCCAATTCCTGTGAAACTTGTGATAACAAGTTCTCAGTCTCCAGTCCTGGGACAAATTGTTCACACTTCTGATTATACTCAGCTCCAATATTTTGGGGTACAGGGTATCAGGCAGGTTTGGTGCAACATTAAGTTCCTTTGAAAACCTGAATGTTCCAAATACTACATTAGCTATACCCTGCTAGGAACATAAACCACAATGGGCTTCTTGGACTGGCTCATGCCCAGGGATAGGCATTGGACACAGGGGCTTGGTCATGTCCAGAGCTAAGCTATGCTTCCTTTTAGTGCTGCTGTTGTTTGGGTTCCCCTGACTTGGAGGATGTGCCCTTCACAGAGCATTTATTTATGATTGTGACTCATCTCTTCGTGGTGCGTTCCCCTGTGAGCCTGTCTGCATCCAGACTGTGTGCCATGTGCTGCTCCCTGTGCTGTGGCTGGCAGCCTGTTCCACCCCCCTGTAGAGATGGAAATAATCCTCAGGAATGTTAAGGGGATTAACAACAGCCTTGGAAAGGGCAGGTAACCACAGGGGTCCAGCTCTGCTTATGGCTGCCTGCATGGCTCCAGCCTATTCTTCACAAAGATAAAATCAAAAGAGATTGAAAGCAAAATTAATCCAAAACTGTTGGGTGGAGATCTGGCCTCCTCTCAACTTGTGACTGCTTGGGAGAATGGGGTGCAGCAGTACGCACCCATTTTTTGCTACACTGCTCTTTGTGTCAGCACTTCAGCTGAACTCTATAAAGCAAACATAGTTCAGTCTTTTATTTATGCTATCTGTGTCATTTAAGGACTGATTTTCCAACTTGAGCATCTCAGGGCAGATGATGACCAACCTGCTCTTGTTAAAATACTGTATGGGCATCCCTTCCTGGGCAGAGATGGGCCTCTGTGAAGTGCCATCCACATAAAAACAAGGCAGGGGGCTTTATTCTGCAAATGAGATTCAAGCTCAGAGGATTTTGCTCTTTGTAAATTCTGTGAAATCCTTTTAAGGTCCTGTTACTTGGAAGAAGGGATGAGACTGAGCAACACCTTCAGGACACCCAGGGTCGGACCTCTGGGTCTGGGTTTGTAAAACCACTGACTCAAGGGACTGTTTTCAGGGCAGAAATGATCACTTAAAACTGTGGCTACAGAGAAGAACCTCTGGTCTTCTGGATGCCTGGGGTTTATTCATGAATGCATCTCTTTTAAAGAACCAAAAGATTAAGGAAAGGCTGCTGAAAGAATTTAGTGGAGGTGTCCCTGCCCGTGGCAGGGGGGTTGGAACTAGGTGATCCTAAGGTCCTTTCCAGCTCTAACTATTCTATGATTCTATGGTACACATCCTACAAGTAAGGTGACTGCAAAACCAACACACTCAGCACGGGTCAGCAGAGCTGGTTTGAGCTGTTTACACAAGGAACCTGAGCCTGGCAAATGCTGTGAGTTTCTGACACATTTAACTGCAATCACAGGGGAGCCTTTCCTTTTCTGGACTATGGCATCCGCTCCCTGGGGAGCCCTCCTTTCCCCAGGGTGAGGGTTTCTGGAGGGGAACAGGAGAAGGCATGGGATCTTTAAACTAGCCTCAGTTCCTTTTAAGCACTGGTACACACACACTTCTGTCTGTTAACTAAAAGTTGAGATTGGTTTTTTTTTTAATTTTAGAACATGAGGTTTCAGTCAATGCATTTTCACTGTCTGACATGGAGCTGAGGTTTAGTCCTATACCTTTGCCCATGAGAGTGTAATAGCAGAAAAGGTCCTGCTGTATGTTCAGACTTACAAATACTGAAGCTTAAAGTTTGTCATTTTGGATTCTGGAATTGATGGGTTTTGCTAATTTGTATGATTTTCCTAATGTTAATTGTAATTCAGAAATACGGAATAGCTGGGATTGGCATCATGGGGCAGGGAAACAATTTTATATCTGTCTCTGTGAGCCCCAAAGCTTCATGTGACCAGAGCAGCTTCTAGGTTTGCAACTGCATAGTTGAAGGATCTCCTCCTGGGAGGAAAAGTGGTTTGCCCTCAAATCTGTGCACTTGATTTTGGAAGATGGTTTTTGCATGGTTGATAGGTTCAGGGTAGAGTAAGGCACCCAGATGCCCACTTTAGAGGGTCGGGTCATAGAACCTTGGAATGGTTTGGGTTAGAAAGGACCTCAAATCCCATCCAGTTCCAACTCCCTGCCACGGGCAGGGACACCTTCCACTAGAGCAGATTGCTCCAAGCCCCATCCAACCGAGCCTTAAATGATGTCCCTTAAGTGATGCTCTGTGAGGGGAGGCTCGCAGGTCCTGGAAGCCTGGGTGAGTGATGGGTGAGTCCCCACAGCCAAACCTGCAAAACACAATGTACTGCCCCAAGTAATCCATGTGTGGCTGCTACACAGTCAAACCCAGAACAAAATATCTGCCATTCCTTCACATTAGCTTAATGACTGCTGTGGCTTAATGCTCTGATGATGATGTTAACAACTTGATGCTGTTGATGATGATAATAATAATATGGTGAACTCAAAGATTGGCAGATGCTAATCGTGACCTTCCTTGGGTGAGATGTACCAGCTCCCCTCCTCGCTGTGATATTCTGCTCTTGTTCCTGCTGTGCCAGCAGCTCAAGAGCATCTCTTACTGATGGACCTGGCATGCTTCCCATTGCTTGTCACCAGGCAACTGTATCACCAATAAATGATACATGTGCTCTGTAAAGGAGGCAAAGAGCTTTTGCTTTTAATCTATACTTCTAAATAATTAAGCAAAAATAATTCTGGTAGTTATAATGCAATAGGATGAACGTAACTTGATGTGGCTGCCGTGAGCAGCAGTTCCCAGCTGTCAACAGGCTGCCCCGGGGCAGCAGGCGTGCACACCATTGGTCCCCTTACCTTCACTCAGCGCTGGCATTCAGGGATAACCTCCTTGAGGTCAAGGGTTCAGAAAGGGAAAGTTCCCTAATGGAGATGTGGAATGAGGCAGGGGGACACAGCCTTGAGGCTTTTGACACTGCTGTCACATGTCACCACTATTCCTGCTCTGCCTCCCTGATCAGCACATGCTGGGGATGGGGCTACCCACCAGTACAGCCAGTGTTCTCCCAACAGTAAAACCAGTCTGCGCAGTCCAGCCAGTGCCTCCAGTCCTGCCCATCCTTGCCGAACACCATGCCAACCTAAAGGGGGCCACAGAGCAGGCACTGGGCTCAGCCTGGGCTGCTCATAAACCACCTTCCACCATCACCCCAAAATGCAAAGGATCCCGGGTGTCACCATGATCACCCACTGAGCTTTGCACTCACACGTGTGTTTGAAAGATGGGAATCCAGGCAGGCCTGGGGCTAGCTGAACTCTCTGGTTTGCAGAAGTTACTGGTTCCCTCTTTTGGGTTGGGTAACACTGGAAGTGCTTGTACAGGCAGGCAGCAGCAAGTTCCTCTCTGCCTGCAGGCAGGCAGGATTAGGTGTGCTGGTTAATCTTTTAATTACCTTGCACTGTGATAAGCAAAGAAAGGTAACAGGGCTGGGATCCCACTTTGTTAGCAACCATCAAGGGATGTCAGTCCCATGCCTTTCACAAGAAGCTTGTTTAGTTTTGTTAAGCAGTGACAGATGCTTAGCAGTCCTTCTCAATAATCACAAACTTACTTTTAGTATCTCATCAAATATTGGCCCTGCACATTTGCCTGCCTATGATAGAGACATGCATCAATCATTAATGAATGTTTTAAGGTAGCTCAAAGGTATTTTGTGGAATGCAGAGAAAATCCTCCTACACTAGTTGCAGGGATTGTATTAGCAAGGGCCCCCTGTCCAGCCCAATGACTCTCCAAGAAGGTCTGAATTGCAGCTAAGGGAATTCCTGAGGGATACAGGTCCATTTTGAAAGGCAGAAGCAGAAGGGCAGCTTCTCAACCAGCTACTGAAGTATTAAAGTAACACAATATCTCAAATAACGTTTAAACCAGGGTCCAAAGTCACTGTGTTCAACCATTTCTGCAGCACAGACTAATCACATGGGGGCTTCCTACAATGAGGAGCCAGCAGAGAAGCGGGGACCCCCTGGCGCAGTTCAGGGGTGCTTGGGCTTACCTGATTTCTACAGCGTGGCCTTGGAGAGCCCAAGGGGCAAGTGTTGTCCTGTGCCCCATAACATGGCTATGCTCCTGCCCGGCTGCACTCACATCTGCAGGACTTATGGCCAGGTCTGATGGAGCTGCCTGATCCCTCCAGTGGGAGCAGGGATGGAGTCACATGGAGGTGGCTGCTGTGCTGGTGCTCCCTGCCTGCCGCTGTCACCACCCCATAGCGACCATGGTGAGGGCTGGAGTTTGGTCAGCAGCAACTGGTGCCCACTCTCTCTGCCACCCTCCAAACTTGCTCCCCTTGCTCCTCGTTGCCAGACGATTTTTTCCGGGGATGGATGAACAAGGTAATAGTTTCTCCCCCGCAAAAGCAAATAGTCCTGTGTGCGCCCAGCGCTGTTGCCGGTGCAGAGGTCATGTCTGCTCCATGGAGGACAATTCCTCCTAAGTGTGCCTTCAACCACGCTCCCAGAGAAATCAGATCACCCCAGAGGAAGCTGCACGCCCACTCTCTTTAGCAACCACTGCAACAGCACTGGCACCAGGGCAACTGCTCCAGTTATTGTGATCATTCCCTGGTGTGTTGCAACACCCTGTCATCTATCAACTGCTGCAGGTCCAGGGGGAGAGGTGGCTGCACCCTGTGGGGAAGGGGATGCAGGGGGAGCAGCAGCCCCTGAGTGGGGTTACGGGCATCCTGGTAGCACCAGGGCTGTGTGATGCTGCTGTATCACTGCGCCAGGTTTCACCCTGCTGAGATGCAGCTGCTGCCTGGATAGGGCATCTTGTCCCCATCTCTGCTGTGGCTGGAGGTACCATGTTTACTGTCCCTGAATTGCCATGGCCCGGGAAACCAGAGGCTGCAAAGCTGGTGGAGGAGAATGAGTTAAATCACCCCAGCAGCTCCTTTTGGCTCTTCAGTGGGTGCTTAAGTCCAGTTTTGCCCAGGTCACCCTCAGATGATCAGCGTCTCAGCCTCAGGAGATGGGCAGGGATAGGATGAAACAATTTCCACTGAGAGGAAAAGGATAAGGGAAGCTGGGGGTATTGCCATGGTACCCAACCACAATCACATGTGCAGGACCCATGGGTGCACACACCATCACAGCCATGTCCTGGCCTGATGCTTCCAGCCCTGGGAAGATCTGGAGAAAGTATCCAGGCTGCCACAGGTGTGGGGGGTGCTTATTCACTTATTTTCACTTCTCCAGATTTTGCTCCTCTCCACATCCCAGCATTTCCCCTCTCCCCAGCTGTTTTCCAGCCAAGGACTCAGCAGCGCTGGGTGTGAAGAAAAGCCCCAGCCTCTCCCAACTCTCCTTGTAAAGCCCTCCATGAGGCAGCCAGGGCTGATGACACTCACCTGAGCCACTGCTCCTGGGCTTTCTGCTCACACTTGGACACTTAGGCTGAAGGGAGTATTCTTTCTGGAAGAAAAGACAAGAGAGAAATGGGAAAGGACTGTGCAGGTATTGCTCTGTTACAGGAGGTGAAATGCAGGAGGAGTTGCTATTGGAGACTTCAAAAATTTATAATTATTTTTAATTTCCTTACCAGGAGCTGTTAAATTTAACTGCCTCAGATGCAAGAGCATCAGATGCAGGAGATGAGAAGCAGGCTGGTCTGCATTTTCCAGAGTGTGTGGTGCATGCATGCATGTGCTTGCACAAGCATGGTCAGGCCAATCCAACAACCCATGGGATAGATACAGACAGGGTTTTGAAGATCTCACACAGCTTTTGCCCCTAAATCAAGGATGTGGTGGAGGAGAGGGCTTGAAGTGGGGAGGTTGTGCAGTTTGTCTTCTCAAACTGCAACCTGCCTCGCAGCCCAAAAAGCAAAGCTTTTTGTGGCTGTGCAGATTCTGCTCACATTACCCATTGCACACTCCAAAAATACATTTGACTCAATTTAGAACTGAAAGAGATGGCTGTGCATCCACATTGCTTCCCTGGGACTGCCTTTAAACAAGCTACAGCTCAAAACCTGGTGGTGTGAGTTCACTGAAGGCATGTCAAAGGGGGAAAAGAGCATCAATTTAAACATGCTTTGAGCTCCCGTGTGTGGTTATGGCTGGTAGATGCAGCAGTGGAAAAGGGCTGTGATCCATCTACAGCTGCTGTCGACTGAGTCAAATACATTGGAAAAAAGCCAGCTAAAAAAGACAGACCTATTTCTGTCTGACACACACTAGTGCCTGACTTGCTGAACATCTGGGCTCCTCTCTGCAAGGAAGTGGGTTTGTGGTGCATTACATCCTCCTGTCTTGTAGCAAAAGACTTCTCATGGCAGAGCTGTTTTTCTAGAAGCTCCTTGAACAGCAATTCTCACTTTCACAGCAATTTCACACTGTGATTCCGAATCTTTGGGATCAAAGAAAAGCCTTTGTATTCTCCCTGTAGCTCCCTGAAGGTTAGTGTGTGAAGACAGTTGATTGCTCTGTGATATTTCTCTGGAGCTGCTCCTGCAGACAAGGAGTTGCGTCATTCACTGCCCCCATGTTTCTTATGAAGTGGCTTCATATCCCAGGAGGTGGTGACATGGAGAGCTCATTCCAGCATTACTCATTGCATCTGCTGTGCCCGGCTTGTTCCTGTGTTGCTGTGAATGCTGCGGGGCTTTTGCAGGTAGGGTCTTTTTGGAGGTATCCTCCCCAGAAGAGTGATCCCAGGGGAGTCCCAGTGCCAGGAGCTGGTAGTATCATAGAACCCCAGACTGGCTTGATTTGGAAGTGACTTTAAAGCTTATCTGGTTCAAACCCCCTGCCATGGGCAGGGACACCTTCCACTAGAGCAGCTTGCTTTAGTTGTTAAGCAGTGACAGATGCTTAGCAGTCCTTCTCCATAATCACAAACTTACTTTCAATATCTCATCAAATGTTTGCCCTGCACATTGCCTGCCTATGATAGAGACATGCATCAATCATTAATGAATGTTTTAAGGTATCTCAAAGGTATTTTGTGGAATGCAGAGAAAATCCTCCCACATTGAGTTGCAGGGATTATATTAGCAAGGGCCCCCTGTCCAGCCCAGTGACTCTCCAAGAAGGTCTGAATTGCAGCTAAGGGAATTCCTGAGGGATGCAGGTCCATTTTGAAAGGCAGAAGCAGAAGGGCAGCTTCTCAACCAGCTACTGAAGTATTAAAGTAACACAAACCATGTCCATCATGGCTTTGAACACTGTCATGGATGGGCAGCCACAGCTACTCTGGGCACCCTGTGCCAGCACCTCACCACCCTCACAGGAAAGAACTTCTGCCTAAGGGCTCATCTCAATCTCCCTCTGTCATGATAAAGCCATTCCCCCTTGTCCTATGAGCTGGGCAGCTCTGGCGCAGCTCTGGAACAGCTCTAGCACAGCTCTCTGACACTTCATAGCTATAGAGGACTCATTTCTTGGGACTTTGACTCTGTTCTTCTGAGGAAGTGATGTGGTTTTTTATCCAATGTCATGTGAAGATAAAATAAAATTCATTGTGCTGAATGTGAACCTGGAGTGTCACTGATGGGTGGCTGTATAGTCAATTAAAGAATGCTGGGATGAGAAAGATGGCTCTTGAGGAGCCCACAGCCAGCTCCTCATTACTGGGGCTGTACATTAGATTGACTTTTAGCTGCTGGGTTACTTTGCTGGTGATGTTTGCTGCTGGCTGTCACTTCTCCAGCCAATTGCTGTGGCACCAAGAGTTTTCTTGTATAGACACGTCTCCTGTGTATTTAAAACCCCAGGCATGTCAAGTGAGTAGCTAACACAAATACTGGCTTTTCCATGGTTGTGTAATGCAGCCTGAATAAGTGAAGGCACTGAGAGTGAGATAAAGTTGCTGCTAACGTGGGATTGTTGTCCACCCGATCGTGGCACTGAGGATTCTGGATGCAAGCTGTGAACTACAGAGCGGACAGCCCTGCCTGGCCCTGCCTGCCTGTATCTTTATTAAATCTCTGCTCTCAGCACAGGGTTGGCATGCAGCATTGCTGACAGTCATGTCCGGGCTCCTGATCCACAGAAAAAGTCCTGGCCCTGCTGAAGTCACCCTGGGCTGGGATGTGAAGGCAGACAGGGGTCTACCTCCTGCTTCAGGGAGGTCCTGGAGGCTGGTTAAAAATTTCCCCTGCTGGGGTAATGCTAGATGTTGGCTGAGGCACTGCTTGTGATGACGGGGACTGGGCAGCCCAGCCTCCCCTTGCACCCTTTGTGGCCCCAAGCACAAACTTCTTGCAAGTCCCTTCAGTTGTTCTGGTTGCACTGTGGTGGTGACCTTGGAGGTGGCAAAGCCATGGGCAAAGGTTGGGTAGGCTGGTCAGAGCTCTGCCTGGTACCTGATTCCCCATCATCTCCATGGCATGAGGTGGCTGGAAACACATTTCTGCAATCTCCACTGAAGCCATTAGTGCATTTAGAGCAGGATGGCTTCTTGCACCTCCCCAGCTCACAGGGAGCAGTTAATGATTGATTAGATGATAGAGACTTTTGCCTGCTCTCCATGGGACAAAGCAAATTGTGGAACTCTGTCCTTGACAGCTGGGGATAGGAATGGAATTCAGAGGACTTCATTTGTCGCAGACAGGGAGGATGTATTGGAATGGTTGGATGGTTGGAAAATGTCTGTTATTTCCCAAACCTTCCCATTTCCATTTGAAAAACACTTCTGTGTGCAGTGTGACTGCGTCTAGGAGTAAGAAGTAATAAAATCTATTATTGGATGGTAACACTACACCCCTCTTCAGGTAAGCAGGACAGATCCAAGCATCCTGAAGGATAAAGGAGGAACTGCCCCAATTCCGCCTGGTGCTTCCATCAGTGCCAGCAGCAGCCATGCCAAGGAATTTCTTCAGCAAGAGAGGAAGGATCCTGGAGACACTGCCTATAAACATAGGTACCACTTCCAACCTGGAGACCAGTTTGTCCTGGGTTCCCAGCCTGCTTTGACCATGTCAGTAAGGGCACCCAGCACATGAGCTGGAATTAGTGGGGTTTAATGCAACAAAACATGGAATAAGTAGCTTCACATTGTACTTTTACTATTTTATATTTCTCCCAAACATCCTGGGCATCATTATATCCCAGCAAGACCATTCCTGGCCCTGACTCCATCAGACAAAGATCCTGCAGCAAATGTCTGGAGGCAGTTTTGCTTTGTACCACCAGCTCTTAGCAGATATCCTTCTCCATAGTTTCCCACTTGGAGAATGCAATGCTCCTACTGCAGCCTCAAGCCAGCCTCCATGTAGAAACCATTAATCAGTGTTACTTCTGCATGTGAGTGCCCAAGTTTGTGTTTTGATGGAAGCAGGAAGATTAGCTGTCAGCATAGTCATACCATGAGCCATGGACAGGGCGACAAGGATGGTTTCAGGCAGGTTCAGATCAGTGCAGGTGCCATTAAGATGTGGTATCATAGCATCTATATTGCACTGTAGCTGAAGTCTGAGATAATGAATTAGGCAAGAATTTACTGCAATCATATTATGGTGATAAAGAGTTACTAAAGTGGGCAAAATGCCACCCAGCCTGAGAACGGATGTGACTTTCCCACAGACCTGCTTTAGCAGGGCTGGAAATTGCCCAACCTATCTGGGAGTTGATGGGCTCAGGGAAAGGTACTTTGTCCCTAAGGTGCTGTAGCAGCTGCTGACATGGACACTCAATAAATGAACGCATCAATTGGTTAAAATAGTCTTATTGTTTTAACCTGGAGGCTTTGAAAGGAGTTTAAACTGGAACAAGGCATTGAGGGTTGGCAGATCAAAGCCAGCATTTTTGTGTGTGAGGAACCCACAAATCATGTGCTTTAGAGATTAGCCAGATGGAACTCTACCAGTGCTTACAACTAGCCCCAGAAACCCTTTTGCTGCTCCTGGTGCTCTGTATGAAAACACCCCTTATATGCTCCAGGATGCTGAGATACTGTCTAAAGCGTTGCCAAATTTCCTGCTTTTTTGCTGATTTCTGGTCTATCTATGCTCATCTGCAGCAGCTGGGACTGATCCGGAGACATAAATGAAATCATCCACTGGAAAAAACTTTTGAGGATTAGTGAGACTTTTTCCCGTCTGTGATGTCAGTGCACAAAAATCTTTCAGCTCAATTGTTCTGCTGTGAAGTCTTCCCATGTATGGTGTTGAGGCTTACTGGATTCAACAAGCTGGTGCACATGTTTGCTGAGATGATACCACGTTCTTGTTAAAGAGAGAAAGCCAGCAGCAAGTCCCACTGCCTAATAGCACTGCTCATTCCCCGCTGGCCTTAGCTGGAGGAAGTGCTGCAGTTTGGATGAAGTTCCATAGTATCTTGAGGTCTATAAAAGGCAGTATAATACCCTCCTCCCTCCAGAGCTGTCTCTGCCTTCCCTGCTGTTATAGGGGCTGTTAAGAGAAACTGGAGGTTCCTCTCTCTTGTAGAGGCAGAGCAATGGGTTTGGGAAGGTTACTCCTTGAGCTTGACTGTGTACATTCCTTTGCTCCCAGCTCATTATGGGACACTTATTTTGGTAGGTTTTGCAATCAGGACTGGCAGGCCCCCAGGAGTCAGTGTCCAGGCATATCCTGGTGCTCCCAAGCCAGCAACTATGAAATCTGCCATGGTGCTGCCTGTGTCATGGAGAGGGCTCTGAATGGGGTCTCTGAACCATCAGAGCACCCAGAGCTTGCTCCATCCTCCAGATGAACCCAATCACTTGCTGGCCTCCTTGTCCATCCCTCCACGCACACTTTCCCCAGGGTGAGTAGGTTTTCAATTGATGATGTCATCTTGTATTATTCCTGATCCCTGGCAAAATCCATATCTGGTTTCACTATCATATTGCAAAGGACTTTATGTAATATCAAGTTAGTGGTGTTACATTTCATTACCACTCTTCTGACCTCTATAAATCTGTAGCACTTCTTGGGCTAAAGCAGAGCTGAGGCTGGATGCTTGTGGCCACTCTTTCCAGGGCAACCAACAGCCTTGGTCTGGCAGCATCAATTGGTAAATTTAGGCTTTCAGAACTAGACCAGGCTCTCCGTTGGTCTGGATCCAGGGCCAGGCTCACGTTACTGCAGCTCTATGGGACCAGCAGGCAGGTGGCTACTTTGCTGCCTAGTAGAGTGGAAAATTGCAAATGCTCCCAATAGCACTTGGTGTTATTTTATTCATAAAGAAAATGCAATATGACACAGATGATCACTGCACTGTCCTCCGCCTGTCTTTGTCACCAATGCCATTCCCCTCCCAAATCCTGGCAACAGGGCTGGCACACCCCTCCCGTGGCTGTGAACACTGGAAAATTGAGTCTGGTTTCACACAGGCTGCCCAGAACAAAGTGCAAAGATCAGCTAAACCAGGGAATCAGCAGGATGGGAAGGGGAGCTCACTGGAGCGGTCAGCTCTGGGGCAGGGAGCCCCACTGAAGCTGCTCCCTGGCTGCACAGGGATGCCCTGTGGATGGGGAGATGGAGGGTAATGCAGCAGACTTCAGCCAAAAACTTGCTGCATATTAATGACAGCAACCAGTGTCAGGGCTCAGCCCCATGGCAGCTGGTGTGCAAGGCTCATTTGTCAGCATTGAAGCTGACTGAAGCCTGACATCTCACCATGAAGGGCATGCTTCTTGGCAGCTCTGCAGCACAGGCTGGAGCAGCGCATCCATCCATCCATCCATCCATCCATCAACATCAGGTGCCAATGGACCTGCTGTTCTCCCTTGGTCCTAAGGAAATCCTCACCTGCAGTTCAGTGCTTTTTAATCTGGTCCTTAGCAATGTGCAGAGCACGTAATTCTGCTGCATGCCAGCACAAAGCCAAATTCTCACCCTCCTTATCTGCATCACTGACCCTCAATGTTGTTAGCAATAGTTAAGCTGTTGCTATGGATAAACCACTCTTCACCTGAATCAGGAGTTTATATTTTGCTCTGTGCTGGAGTTGTGGTACCACTGGTGAAGTGAAAGACTACTCCAATGCTCCTGGGGGTGCTTCTGACTACATAGGAAACACATCAGTCACTGGCACAAAAGCACTCCATCAGTTTCGGAGCAAATTGCTGTTATTCTGCAGAGGGACTATTAAGACACTCTAGAGTACCTTGAAGAATGGTATTTTGCAAAAGCGAAGCTTATGCCATATGACTTATGGGGACAATATTTGTTTCTGGCAGTGTGCCACACTGTCCTAGAGCTGCCAGACTGCAGTGGCATCATTACTCCATTTCAACACTAGGGACTACATCAGGGGCCAAGGATAGTTCTGCATCAGAAATATGCTCTTCTGACAACAATCTTATTGTGCTCTTTATCTGCCCAGGGTCACTAGAATTGCTCCTTAGCTTGGAAAAATGAGGTTTGGGGCAGAAATTCCCTAGGCACTTCTGGTAGCAGCTGGAGAGGCAAAGTGGGGTGGTCTGTTCCCTGCACCTGGCATCCAGTCAGGTCCTGGAGCAGACCTCAAAGGGAAGAGGCCAAAGGCAGGAGGTTTGGCTGTTACCTGTGCTGAGATGCTACCGGCCAGGCTGCCCACCACCACAGGCTGCTAATGGAGGAGGCAATGGAGGAAGAGGTGAGGCATGCCTGTTAGCTCAGGGTTCATGAGGAGGCAGCTGGCACCACTTGAACAAGCCCCCCAGGAGAGGAGCAAAGCAGCGAAGCCTTAAATTGCTCTCATCCATTTTTATTTGAGAGCTGCTGAGCCTTCCCAGACCTGGGTGCTGCTGCATTTCCTATGCAGTGATCTTTCCATTAGCACATTGTGTAGCTCCCTGCAGTCTGACCAGTCTTCCATGGTTACTTTGAAGCCATGCAGGCAGCAATGGCTGGTACTGCCCAGCCTCTGCCTGTCCTCTGGAGGGGCTGGCAGCATCTGCATCCTACCCGGCACCTTCAGCATGGATCAAACCCCTGTATCACAGCTTCCCTTGCACAGTCTGGTGTGATGTGCTCCTTTACCTTACTGACTACATGTCTGGTAATTGTGTGCATACCCCGGTGCTGCTTCAGGGCAAAGTCAACTCTCGAGAGAGTCAGTATGGGAATCGTGGCACTTGGTTTTACACCATGATGAAGGTTGCAGCATACATGCTGCTGATCTAATGCACCTGCAGAAGCAGCAGTGGAGAAACACAGAGCCTTAAACTGGGGCAGCTGTGTCTAAATTAGTTCCCACCTGCACCGATTCCATATAAGCCCTCTCAGGACCACAGCATTAGTGTTTTTGGAGGTAGGGAGTGGGTTATGGTAGGTGCTGTGATGTGACTTGGGATAAAGAGGTAAGAAATAAAACTGTGATCTCTTTCCAGGAGCTAGAGCAACCTACTGTAATGAAATGCTGCTGCATTTTACTTTCTTTGAAAACTGCAAAAGCCTGCAGCAATGTCTCTGTTTAATCAGAGATCCCAGATGTCACCAGCTGTGTGATTTTAAACGATTGAAGAAGAGGCAGGATAATGTTGCCTTAGGGGGCTTCTGTGGAGTTTTTGGGACCAGTCCTGCCCCAGGTCTTCTATGCTAGGTGATGTTGTGTCAGACAGATGAGAAAACTTACAAGTGTTTGCTGTCTTGTGAGCCTGAGTTGTTTTCAGGGCATGTTATTTTTGCTCAGAAATGGGTTTTTTATCAGTGATCTCCCCACTCCCATGAGTCACTTAAGGGGTTTTCCTATTGTGTGAAGTCATCAGCTGTCATTCCTGTCCCTCTGAACCAAACCTTGATGCAGGCAAACCCTTCTTCTTGAGCACTTTGATGCTACAGGACACTGAATTATTCTGGGTCTTAATTACCATCTGAGTTCTGGCTTTGCTCCTGGGGCCAGTGCCCCCAAAAACTGGTGGCAATCAGTGGCTGTTGGTGGGGCTTGTTCTGCTTATAGTCCTTGGCATTCATAGCCCCTCTTGCTGAAAGCAGATTGGCAGCCCTGGCCAGCAAGGGGTGATGCCTGCTGCTCCAGCAGTAGCACAGGCAGGGTCCCTTCAAGGGCTCTTCTGCAGCCTGGGCACAGGAATGCCTTGAAAGAACTGGCAGGGACACTGGCTACTAGTCTTTTGAAAGAGCTGTCAGGGAAATACAGGAACATTCTTCTGTGCCAGCTGGTCTGTGGAGCACCATGGGGCTGCAGCATCCCAGCCTGTAATATCTCCTGTCATGTGAGAGGGGCTGCTGGACCACGTAGCCTCTCCTAGATGTCACAAGCTGCTGTGTTTCATGCATCTTTGTCTTTCCATGTTCTATCCCTTCTGAGAGCAATTTGGGACTTATTCCTCATTTAATTTTTGAAGCAGTTTTAATTCCAGCTGCTGCTTGTGCTGGTCGCTGAAGGGAAAATGCTGGTGATGACAAGTCCTGGGGCTGCCACCTTTGGCCTTGTGTGATCAGTGTTCCTGTATCAGGACAGGCTGATCCCTTTATGGTAGGTTTTCCCCTGTGCTGTGCTGCAAGGCATGGAACAGCCCTTTTCTTTCTCATTATAAACTTTTGCTTTGCCAGCCACAGACACAGCTCCTCTTGTTTTGTCCTACTTGCTCCTGCACTTTCCAAAGCAAGGGCCCAGGGCTTTTGTAGTTGGGTTAAGAGCTTCTAAGCTCATGAAAGTTAAGAAACAACTTTTTGGTCAATCTGGATCTTTCATTTAATAATGTATGTTTTTAAAAATTTCCTTTAAATATTGTCTTGGTGTTTTGGGAGCTCTGTTCCCTGTGTGTGTGTATCTGGTGTTGGGGTGATGCCAAGCAGGATGTATTGGAGCTGAACTGCCAAAGTTAGTTTCATGAAAGGGGTGTGTGCTTTTGGGTGTTCACCTTTGTGGGGGCCTGGGGAAGGGAATCCTTTGCTCAGCATTAAGTGATGTTGGGAAAAGGCAACTGCTGCTTCCTGCCCCCTTCAGGATGGTTCGAAAACCCTAAAAACCACAGCTTTGGTCTCTTCTCTCCCGGCCCTGTAGCAGCAGCAGGCAGATGCCTTTTCAAGGTTGAGACCCTTCTCCTGACAGACAAAACTGAAGTCAGACAGAAGTCTGACTTCTACAGAGATGCCTAATAGAAACATTACCCTACTATTATACACAGCAGAGCTTCTGAAAAGGCAATAGCACTTATTTACCTGTTTGAGAGACTCCTTCTACTAATGAGGGGCAGAGCAAAATGATTAGTCCCGTTCACACCCTTTTGCATTGATTTTTTTGGGGTTTGGTTTTTTTTCCTTGAGATTTGCTTTTTATTTTGGCACGGAAGTGTTTGGTTTTGCAACCTTCACCTCTCTTATAGTGTGAATAATGTGTGATCGCTGGTAATAAAACTAAAGTGCAGCTAAGAGTGTTGGTGGAGCAACTTGGCAGAAGTAAAAGTTGGTCTGAAGTGGGACTGTGGTCTGGGCCTGACATGCTGGGTGGCTGAGGGACATGGTGTGTGTCCTGAGCCACCTCCGTTGTATCCTGAAGAGAAGGGTGGATGAAAGACCAGGAGAAAGCATGTCTCTGGACAGGCCATGGGGATAACCCTTGCAAGTGGGTGAGGTTTGTTTGTGAGGAAATCTCACCAGCAGCTTCCAGAAATACTGGTCCTGTCTTGTGTTAAAGAATTCTAAAGGATGCTCTCAAAGCCCCAGTTCTCAGCATGGGAAGCCAGGTACTGTGGTTTGCCTGAACAAGCAGAGCCTCTCTCCTTGGCACTGGCAAGCTGCCTCTTGTTGTAAACCGCTTGCAGAGCAAAGCTCCCTGCTCAGTGGCAAGGCTAATCTCAGCTCATCTGACATTACTGTAAACTGACATGCTTGGGAATTTGGGGACAGCAAACTCCTCCCTGGGAAAACAGCCACTAGGCAAACCCTGCGTTGAGGAACCAGGGAGGAAATCAGTGGAGAGCTGCCAGTGCCTGGAGACAACACCCTTGCAACCTCCCTAGGTGTCTGGGAGCACTTGCAGAGTGGTTTGAGGATGTTACCAGGATTCCTGTGCCCAGTGAGATTGGTGCTCTACATAGCAGAGGAATCGGTATCAGCTGTGCAGCATCCCTGAACCAGTCCCTATCATAGTCCTTGCCTTGAAGCAAAGAGTATTCCTGCAGAGGACTGTCTTGCCAGAGCCCTGCTGTTGGCTTGGACTCACAAGGCAGTGGTGATACCAGAACAGGTTGTTTGGGAGCAGCTGCCTTTGAAAATAGAAACATCCTTGGAGCCATGCTGGCAGCCTTTCTGGTTCCTTTTGTTTTGCAGCTGGGGATTGCCTTGTGCTCCACAATCCACTACTGTAATCCTGTTGGAGTGCTTCTCTGGTATAAATTTAAAAGGGGTGCAGCTGAGACTGCTAATGCAGGCAGTGCTGGCAAGGGGTGCTGAGCCTTCCTCCTGCTCTGTGCTCCCATGTGGGTCCTCTAGGATACAGCTGGTGCATGGGATCATGCCTGGCAGTTCCCTATCCCCTGAGCCATGCTGGTTCTGCAAGGGCTGGGGAAGGAAAGCTATCTTGCCTGTCACCTGGACCTGACCTGGTCCTTGGGAAGGGCTGGAGCCTGCTGTTCATGCCCACCCTGGAAATGCAGCAGAAGAAGCTGTGTTGTTTCCATCCCTCATTAGCTTCAGCCTAAGGATAAAGCACTGACTGGTGCTGGCAGTCAGACATTCCTGCTCTGAGCCAGCTGGGTGGTAGCACAGGCTTTTGTCAACCCAGACAATGTTTGGGAGGCTGAAATTGGGGTGAAATCTCTGGTCTTTGCCCATAGAAGTGAAACTGTTTTGGTGCTTTTTGGAGCCACCAGCAAGCTGGCGCAATGGGAGAGCCCAAGATCCTGGGAGTACTTCAAAGCCAGGCCACTCAGTGCTGGGCTGAGGGGATTGTGGCGTTTCAGAAAGAGGGAGCAGTGGGGAAAGCTGTCCAAGAACCATCTGGTCTGGGGGCACTGAGACAACCCTGACCTAACCAGCTTATTCCTTGCTTTCAGTAATGCCTGTACAAATGTGCCGAGGCCTGAATGTCACACCCATGTAAGCAAAGGTCTGGGATTAGATATGGGCAGAATGTGGCTCCTCCTCTGTGTGCTGCTGTAGCCCTGAGCAACAGGAACAACTGTAGTTCCCTGTGTGCTGGATCCAGTGCAGCATCAGCATCTTGAATGGGTGTAGAAGAAGCAGGGGGCTGGCTGGGAGCAGCACCTCCTGTACCTGGCAATTCTCTGAGGTCCAGGAAAATAGACAAATGTTTACTAGTCCCACATCAGTCCTGATTTTCCTTCTGAGAGTTGACAACGCTGGCCAGTGAGCTGCTTTTATGAGTGTTTCAACTGAGGCAGTGTCTAGCTCTGGTTTTGGGAGAAAGCCCAGCAGGTTTGCAAGCCTCCAAAAGCCCTGGATGTGCCCATGGCTCTGAAATACACAGACCATGCTCAGCTGAGCACGTAGGGTCCTTCCTGGGACAAAGGGTCACTGCTGTCCTCATTGCAGTAGAAGTTAATGACCTAGTGTAGTGCATAAGTGTGTTTCTCTTTAAACTGCAAGATAAGCTACAGAAGTCTAACACCGGATCAGGGCATCACAACTGGAGAGTGATGATGCATCTGTAGCACTGATGTCATCAGTGTGAAAGCCAAATGACATCAGCGACCATCCTCAGCACAACCATCTCTAGCTGCCTCAGCATGGCTCTGTTTCCATAAAGCCCTGTTTTCCTTTCAGGGCTGTTTGACTGCTGTTCCTGGGAGATTGGAGGAGAGGAAGATGATCATGGGTGCTGTGCAAACCACCTCATCCCTGTCCCAGGAGGGAGATGGTGGCAATCACAGGCCAAGAAATACTTTGTGCTCATTGTGCACTGCATCTGTGGGAGACAGCTGGCAGTCTGCAGGATGTACTCAGGGCAAACCTGCTATTCCTTCCCAGAAAGGCAGACTTTTGCTGTCCCAGTGCAGTGCTCTGGTCCCCTCCTTGTCCTGAGAGCTCTGATGCTCAGCTCATCAGGTACAATTACTTAATCCAGCCCTGTCGAGTGACACCCACATCCAGGAGTGGGTCCTTTCCCTCTAATCCCTCTTGCAATCAGCTGTCTTACTGACAAAACGAGCACCATGTGAGCAGATGGTGCTGTCTCCATCATCCCGCCACCGCTCCAACATCCCTGAATATAACTGCCCTGTTACCTTCTTCCCATGAGCTGCCCCCATGGTCCGACGTGTCAGCTGTGCTCTGTTCACCGAGGGTGCAGGACACCCAGCTCTCCGTGATCACTGACCCCTGTTATTCCTGTGGGAATGCGTGGCTGTGGAGCTCCCAGCTCCTCGGTGGCTGCTGTGGAGAGACACGGGTGAAATCCAGCCTGTCGCAGCAGGGTCGAGTGGGAAAGCTTGCTTTTCCTCCCTTCTCCCAGCATGTGGAGAACTCATTTTCTTCATGCAGCTAACGACTGGCTCACGCCCAGGCTCTGCCCGGGCACAAAGGAAGCTTTCATGCTGTGGATGCCTGATTTCTAAGCTGGGATCTGTATTTTGAGAGGCTGTGGAAGATTACAGTAATTGCACTTGACAGGGCAAGATGTCACAGGATGTGGATTTGCCCAGCTGCGGGGTCACAGCGCCTGTCAGTCCATGCGTATGACATCCTTCCTAGCTGCTCCTTTGGTTCTTTGCCACAATGAAACTGTACCCCCAAATTAAAGGAGGTTATCCCTCTGCTGCCCATCTTCATCTTGGTTCCTGTTGCAGCACTTGATTCAGCAGACTTTGCTCCCATCCATACCCCATGCTGCCTGTTTGCTGCTGCAGTGCTGCAGCACACTGTGGTCCCCAGCTGAGCCCAGGTTACCTGGAGCTGTGTCAGGTCAGGGCTTGTGCTTTAAGACTCTGGGGGATACTGCCTGCTGGAAACCAGCCCTGTAGGTGCCTGCCTCAAGAGTAAAGCAGCTTCCAAAATGCCAAGGCACTAGAAAACTGCAGTTGGGGATTGCCGTCCCTGCAACCACCACCCTTTTCAGACTCTTTTAGAAAATAAGCAAGTTATATTTGACTCCTGAAGCTTCCCAGATTCTGGACTTTTGAAAAGCTCCACTTTATTTATCAGGACACAGTGGCTTTGGCAGGAATGGATCCTCAAAACACTGGCTGCTGATTGAGGTCCCTGTGTAAGGGTTGCACTTTCAGCTGTCCCTGTTTGACAGTAGTGATGTACCTTTGTAATAGCTGTGATTCAGAGCTAATTTGAACAGCCTGTAGCATGCTGAAACATACATTTCCCTTTTTTGACTTTAAACCAGATTTCTAATGTGCATTGCAAAGGGCTGGGAAGAGTTTCCTGTGGCTGAAAGCGGCTGTAGCTGATGCTGCACATTGATTTACACCATGCAGCTCTCAGGCTGTTTTCAGTTTGGCTTAGGAGTGAATCTAGATCCTTTGAGAAGGCTTAAAGTAGTTGGCATATTTCTGCTGGCAGGGCTGTATGATGTGAGGGCTGTTGTGTCTGCTGCCTTGTGTTCTTTCTCACTGCTTCCATGAGTAAGGATGATTCAGCATTTGGGATTAAGCGCTGCTGTTGCAGCAGGTTTAGGAATCGATTTATGGCAGAGGCTTCCCTTGGTGTGAAGAGGTGAATATTGAGAGCGCAGGTGGATAAGCTGGGATAAAATACTACAGCTACTGGGGGATTCCTCTGTGGGGGTTGTTTTGGGCTTTTTGAATTTTGGCATTTGGTAGTCCTTAGAGGCATGTCCTGGGTTCAGCAGTAGCAGTCATTTTGCTCCTTCTTAGTAGCTAGTGCAGTGCTGTGGTTTTGACTTTCAGCCTGGGAACAGCACTGATAATACTGATGTTTTCAGTTGCTGCTCAGTAATATTTAGTCCGACCAAGGACTTTCTGAGTCTTGTGCTCTGCCAGGGAGGAGGGGAAGCTGGGAGGAAGCAGAGACAGGACACCTGACCCAAACTGACCAAAGAGGTATTCCATACCACAGCATGTCATGCCCAGTGTAGAAACAGGGGCCAGTTACCCAGAAGGGTGCCATCACTGCTGGGGTTGTGCTGGGTAGCGGTCTGTGGGTGGTGAGTGGTTTTATTCTCTTCCCTTGTTATTTCCCTTATCATTATCGGTGGTAGCAACAGTGGTTTGTGTTATACCTTAGTTACTGGACTGTTCTGATCTCAAGCCATGGGAGTTACATTCTTCTGATTCTCCTCCCCATTCCCCTGGGAGCGGGGGGTGGGGGGAGTGAGCATGGCTGATTTGCTGACTTGGCTTAAACCATGACAGTTCTTTTTGGTGCCCATCATGAGGCACAAAGGGCTGAGATAACGTCAGATCTGACCAGAGTGTGCCTAATTGTATTTGTGATAAGTGTTTATTGTTTTGGATTAATAGTCATCACAATGCTGATTTATTGGCTCTCAAAGTTGTTGCTCTTGATCTTGCAGCTTCAGCATGTTGTACCTTGCTTACAGCAGGCATTTGCTGTGTTTATCACCTGGGGCCTTGGGCTAAGGTTCTTTTTTCTTTGTACTTTATGGTAATGACTTGTAATATAATAGGTTCATTGACCATGAAATTGATCTGGCTTGCGTTCCCAGTGTGGTCACCACCTCTGTACCTTGGGAGGTATATAGTAGAAGCGTATAGCAGTTACACCTCGTTTTTCCCCTTCTCGGGTGGGCAGCCTCTGAAGGAGACATTCCCACACACCCTAGTGACAAGTACAGCAGCTACTCAAACTCTGACTGCAACAGATAACGCAGCTACACCTAGCCCAGCAACAAGTACAGCAGCTACTCAAATTCCAACTGCAGCAAACAGCACATCTACTTCACCTCCAAGCACAGCAGCTACACCAGAACCAATGACAAACACAGCAGCATTATTTAAGGGTTCTGAAGTTTTTGAATGGCCTTTGGGTACGCTTGAGACCTTCCTGCCAATTGTGATAGGGATCACAATTTTGGCATGCATACAGAGTGTGTTCTACCCGTGACCATTTTGTCTGACCTGGAAAGTAATGTGGAGTCATTTTTGGGTCTTGTCTAGGATTAGACGACACTATAGGAGGACCAAGAGATTTTTCCTGAGTCTGGACAGTCATGAGTGGCAGGGTGTGTGGAACAGTATGGGCAAGTATGTAGCCCACTAGGCACCTCCAATGCATTGGAAGCATTGGAGATGGAAGGCAGCTGGATGGAGTCCCCAAGGACAAGTTGCTGAAACTGCTGAAGGGAGGGTGAATTATTTTGAGCCTGCTAGACCCATGACACTTCAGGCCATCAGAGCAGAGATGCAATATACAGGTGGACTCATGATTGAGGGGTGCACTTAGCACTGGCCACTATTGCCCAGGTTATTCACAAGTGTGAGCACTGCACACAGCCTCTGCTGCTCTGAAAGACTGTTACAAAAGATGGAGCCCGACATCACGGTCCAGACGGACTCAGCAGCTTTATGAGGATTGGTCCATGCACTAAGGAATGATATCTCTCTCTCTCTCTGTGTGGATGTATATATATGAGGTAAGAGTGATGGTATATTAAACATGTGGGATCTGAGCATGACATGAATGGTATGGAATAAGGGGTGGATACTATCCAGGGTTCAGCAGTAGCAGTCATTTTTCTCCTTAGTAGCTGGTGCAGCGCTGTGGTTTTGACTTTCAGCCTGGGGACAGCACTGAAAACACCAATGTTTTCAGTTGCTGCTCAGTAATGTTTAGTCTGACCAAAGACTTTCTGAGTCTCATGCTTTGCCAGGGAGGAGGGGAAGCCGGGAGGAAGCAGAGACAGGACACCTGACTCAAACTGACCAAAGAGGTATTCCATATTTATTATTATAATAAATAATAATAAATTAGAATTATCATTGGTGGTAGCAGCAGTGGTTTGTGTATACCTTAGGTATTGGACTGTTATCTCAACCCATAGGAGTTACATTCTTTTGATTCTCCTCCCCATTTGCCAGGGAGCAGGGCGGGGAGGAAGGGGAGAGAGTGAGCTAATGACTGCGTGGCTAATTTACTGATTGGGCTTAAACCATGACAAGGTGTATACTTTTATTTAGATATTTTTCCTTGTTTAGCAAAAACTGGTTGCCTCACTGTTTTTGGATGGTGGAACTGGGTTTTGGATACAAGGCTTGATCCCTAAGGATGTGTCTCTTTTTGGCCATATTCTGCCAGTGCTCCTCACTTGTTGTGTTCCCCTGGGGAGACCTAAGGCTTTGATGACTGATGTGAACTGCCTTTAAAGGCTGTGCTGGGGCAAACCCTGCCGTTAGAGGCACAAAGGACTGTGCAGGACAACCTGTTACCCTGCACAGCTCCCAGTGCTCCTGCAGAAATTCTCCACCCTCTGCTTTAAAGAATAAGGAAAATCCAGATATAATCAAAGGAAACTGAAGTCTGTGGATGATGCAAATTTGTCCCTGTCCATGATGAAAGATAAATCTGGGCCATCGCCTACATAACTTATCTGATCTCCGCAGTGCTGGAGCTCAGGGAGGGTTTGGGTAAAGACAGTGCTTGGGTGAATGAATCCAGACATGAGTGAGGAGCAGCTGGTTCCCATTTGCTCCTCAACATATGGGCAACAGCATGGGAACCACTCTGGAAAGGAGGTCTGCAGGGCTTTGCTGGCCCTGCAGTGTCATCCAGCCTTGGGTTGGGGAGCAGCTCCCGGAGCAAAGGGGAT
>JANRGW010048153.1:0-22132 GCA_024733675.1 Psilopsiagon aymara
CTCGGTGGGCCCGGCCGAGCGGTTGGGGGGAGTGTGGGGGGGGCGTCACGCCGTAGCCGGGCTGTGACCTCCGCGCTGCTGGCGGCGGCGCCCCCTGGCGGGCGCTGGGCACGTCCCTGTGTTCTCCCGGAGCACGTGCTGCGCGGTGAGGGGAGCGGGCCCGGCCCGGCCCGGGCCAAGGGCCTGCGGGCCCGGCGGAGGCCGTGTGACCCCCAACCACCCTGGGGCCCGGCACGGCCTCTCTGCACCCCCCTGCGCGTCCTCCGTCCGGAGGCGGGAGTCCTGCTGGTGGCTGAGAGGGGCTTGGTTCTCGGCAAGCAGGGTGCCCGCGTGTAGGGTGTCGCATGAGGCGGCCTGATTAGATACCGGAGCGTTTCGCGCCCTCGCCGGTGTGGAGTGGGGATGGGGAGCCTTGGTGCCCGGGAACTTGCTCGGTGACTTTCCTCGGTTCTCTCCTCAGCAACAAAAAGCAGATAACTTGGTGGGTGTGTGTTTTTTTTGTTTTTGTTTTTTTTCTTTTTTGTTTTCTTGTTTTCCTCTTTCTCCCCCCTCCCCCCCCCCAGCCTCGACACGTGCAGCAGGAAATAATGAAGCTTTCTGTGGATGTTGCAGCAGGGCATTTGTGGAGGAAGTTACTTTTACAGAAAATGGTAAGTTTTTAAATATTTTTCGTCATTTACTTTAAAAATGTGGAGGCTGAATCAGTGCTTTTGAGGCTGAGCCTGTGACTTTGCTTTGGAGCACTAAATTGCGTATAGTTCCCTGCGGTGAGAGGCATGTGTAGCAGTCCACAATTTCACTTACTCAGTGGAGAGTAAGGCAAGTTTTTTAAGTACTTGTTTGTCCAACTGATGTAGCGGACTGTGATAAGAGCCTTAAATATTTGTAAATTCGGGATACGGGATTTTCTTAATTTTTTTGAGCAAAGCTCCTTTTTCAGCTGTAACAAAAGTTACAGGCTTTTTTTGTGATTCCAAAGTATTATGTTAAGCTTGTTTATAGGTCTTAGATAAGAGAAACTTTATGTCCATGTGATTTTTCAAGTCCATATTTCTGTGAAAGAAGAAATAAAATGTGTTCTCAAATTTTAAACAGAGTACTGTCCTGCTATACTGAACTTTGGGTCTGTATTAAGTAGCTGTAATTTGGCTGTGGTAGTATATTTTATAGCTGTTGGTGGAATCTGCTTTTTGTTGATAGATAGACCAATCTAAATACAGCGGTAGGAACTGTATTTTGAGGCAGGGTGTCTGTGGCAGTAGCAGCAAATGTTCTAACCTGCCAGCAGAGCAAGCGGTTAAAAAAACTTAGAGAGCACCTAGCATGTCATAAGGTGTTTCTGGATTTCTGAAAGCTGATGGGTATGATCTGTTAAATGTAAATTTTAAATTTCAAATGACCTAAAATTTGGCATAAACTTCGAATGTTTATTGGCCTTATCTCTGTTTTTTTTATTGAGAAGAGTTGGTGGGAGTTTTTAGCCTATTTCAGATTAGACTTTAAAAACTAATAAGTTATATTTGCCTCTACAAGTTGTGATGGCATTCTGAGAATGGTATGGGAGAAGCAGTTGACTCATTTTCACAATTGGACTCTTCTACTGTCAGTCAGCTTTGATTTTGGTACTCTTAGTGTACACAGTGTGAGAGTCCCAGATTGAGCTAATGTTCTGCTACAGCTTACTCTGAAGGAGGTCTTCAGCCCAGAAACAAAGTGCGAATATTTCTGCGAAAGTTTGGTGGTGAATGTGCATTTCAGAACCTGACCAGATGCTCACTTTGTTCTTTTCTTTCAGCAGGTACAAGGTAGACAACATACCTTGAATTACCGAACCCCCTGGTTGCGTCAGAGTAATGTCAAAGTGCTTACAGTGCAGGTAGTGATGTATAGAACCTACTGCAGTGAAGGCACTTGTAGCATTATGTTGACAACTGCCTCAGGAGATCTTGCAAGGACCTTCAGAAATTGGAAAGGTACAGTGTGGTGGTGTCAAGTGCTTTTTGTACTAAGGTGCATCTAGTGCAGATAGTGAAGTAGATTAGCATCTACTGCCCTAAGTGCTCCTTCTGGCATAAGAAGTTATGTCTTCATCCAGTCACTCAGGTTAAGACTGTAGATGTTCCAGTAGCTTTCTGCTTTGCAGTCTTCTGTTAGTTTTGCATAGTTGCACTACAAGAAGAGTGTAGTTGTGCAAATCTATGCAAAACTGATGGTGGCCTGTTACAACCTACATCAAGGAGTTTGAATGCTTTCTGCTGGTTATGGGATTTTTTTGTGGCCTTCTTATTGTAACAGCAGCCTAGCGAATGACAGCTCTTGTAGCACTAAAGTGCTTATAGTGCAGGTAGTGTTCACTAATCTACTGCATTATAAGCACTTAAAGTACTGCTAGCTGTAGAACTACACATTCAGCATGCCTTACAATTTATTTATTATTTAATTGAACACTGTTCTCTGGTTAGTTTTGCAGGTTTGCATCCAGCTGTATGATACTTTGCTGTGCAAATCCATGCAAAACTGACTGTGGCAGTGACTAGTCAGTCAGTGAGTGTGGAAAAATTGTACCCCTTTCTACACAGGTTGGGATCAGTTGCAATGCTGTGTGTGTCTGTGGTATTGCACTTGTCCCGGCCTGTTGAGGTTGGTGGGGATAGAGGCTGAAACACCTTCAGTAGCTTTAAGGAATTTCTCCTTCAGTGATCCAGGAAATTTAAGATTAAGTTTCTTCTTGAAAAAAAAATGTCATGTAATTTGCTGTATAACCAGACTTCCATTTTCTGTATCTGGCTTCTTGTATGTACTCGATTTGTTGCTGACAATATGTATTTACAGAAATCCTTAAGTGATTTTTTCTTTCATACTTTTTTTAAGGCTATCACTAGCTTTCTATTAAACTGAGGTGAATACTTGCTTGCAATTTTTTCATGAGTTTGTTGGGAAGATGTAGGTCTTGGGTATCAAAAAATCTGTATGAAAGTTCTAAGTTACTCAGTGTAAGCTTGCTTCTCATTCAAGTTAAGGCAAGGATTCAGGAACTTTATTTTGTACTGCTTTTTATTATATTGAAACTGTTCTAATTGGCCTTAGTTCTTCCATCCAGAATATTTTCAAATTTAGGGGTAATAAATGAGGTTACAGGCAAGGCTTTAATAATTTGTTAGCTATGGAATCTTTAATATACTAGCCAGGTGACCACTTCATGTGGAGTGTCCACATTCGTGGCGAGTGTAATAGTGGGCAGCTTGCAGCCTTTGGAATGAATCACTTAGCATGTGACTCATAGCAGTGAAATAAACTCACTTACCTGAAGAGCTTAGGTGCGGGAAACTCATACATACAAATGCTTCAAAGAAGCTGAGGTGGGTTGGGGAAGACTTAATCGTCTTTGTAAGGAAGCATCAATGTAAAATCTGGAAGTGGAGCATTCAGCACATCTTGTGGCTCAAACATTAATCATTTTATTTCCTAAAACAGGCTTCCATAGGACTAATGCTGTAAATTCAAAGTACTCCATTTGTCGCTTACAGCCACTAGGCTCTGTATAGTAAAGTTCTTTCATGGAAAGAAAATTAAGAATATTTGGGTCAGTGGTGCCCTTGCTGTTCTTACTTGAAATTAAAACAGGATACTAAGCTAAACGGGTCATTGTTCCTAAGAGTGCTGAAAACAGTTTTCCAGAGTCATTCAGTGTCTATTACAGTGGTGCCTCAGAATATTTACTCTGTGCTCTAGCAAGATGTTGAAAAATCTAGATGGCTTTGGCATCTCTTAAGTTTCTTTCTGAAGTAGCTAAGCCAACTTACTCCTTTCCTACATGCTGCTTAAGTTCTGCACCTTTTTCTAGGTATTGCTCAGGCTTCTTATCCAAAATACTCATCTTCACAAACTTACAAGTTTCTTCCTAGTCTTGCTGATTAGAGGAAGCTTTTGTCAGTGAGATCAGCGGATGAAGATGGGTGTCTTGTCCTGATTTCTGTACAATAATTTTCTATGGTAATCTGCTGGTGGTGGCAGGTGTAACTCCTTTTTGAGTGTAAAAGCAATATTCTTTAAAGTTGAAATGCAGGGAGCATTTCAATTCGTGGTCATGTATGTACTGCCAGGTAAGCACCATATTTTGAAATGCCTGAAGATGTATATTGCAGTTGGGTGATGAACTTTGTTAAAACCGAATACTTGCAGAAGCAGTTTTTGTGCCCGTGGAGCCTTAAGTTGTCCATCAGGTATGTTGGAGTGTACTTAGTTTTAATGCTTCTGTGCGAAAACAAGCTGTGTGGTCTTAGTGTTTCCATCATTTAACCTTTTCATTGTGTGGATTCTGAAAAACACCTCTACGTGGTGCAAATCTGTGAAGAATAATTCTGTAACCGTCGCAGTGTATTAAAGATGTGGTAAGCTATGCTTCAGTCAAGTGGTGATTGTGGCAATGCCTGTGTAAACTAATACCAGTCTTGTTTGAATGTTTTCAGTAAGTTTTTGGCTTATTAATTATATAACGCAATGTTATCAGAAGCTTCAAGTTAATCATACATGCTGTTTTTTGAGAATATCTGATATTTTAGAATGAGTGGAAACTACCTTTCTCATGGGTATGTAGCAAGTGAATATAGTCTTGCCATGTACATCAAGTTCCATCTAACTTTTTTTCTACTTTTTAGTTGGTTGTGTGTGCCTCCTAAGAAATTATTGTTAATCCTATGTATGGTAGTTTCTGCATAGCTGAAACATTGGACTCTAAGTGACAGAAGAAAATAGGAGAAAAGTAATGCTGCTGATTTTGGCTTGCTATACTGAAATAAGCTGAGCCTTGTCACTGATCTTTCTGTAGAAGGTTCAGTGGAGTGGTTAGGTAGTGAAAACAAATTGGCAGTTTAAAAATTCTGCAGAAATACCAAGAAGCATTTTCTGCAGATGTGTTCAGCTGAGTCTAATACAACATTGCCATGTGGGTGAGGAGCTTATTTCTTTCTACTGGCTTTGATGTAGGTAATACTTTTTTCAAGTGAAGTAATATGAATTGTTCTGAGCCATATGAACTTTGGTGAGCTTAGTGCTAATGAAGATAAACTTGCACATGCTTTTAGGAATTGTTGAAAATGAAGTTCTTTTTTTTTTCTTTTTTTTAAATTCTGGTTATTCAGGAAGAGCATAATGTTGTCTTCCTAAATGAAAAGTTAGAAATTCCAAGCAGTATTAATACTTGTCTGAAGTTCTAGTATAGCACAGTTAGCCTTATAAGGAAAACCTTGTCTGTTAACCATAGAAGACTTCTCTGTATACTCTTAGTATCTGAAAGTGTGCTGGGAAATTAAGCAGTTGTTTTTCACTAATTTTTGTCACGGGATAATGGTGAAAAACCAGTTCTTCAGAATTTAGTGTGTTGATTTGAGGATATCAGATCAACTAGTGAGATGACTGTCAGCAGCAGACATTTTGAGTAATAGCTAGTTCATAGTCATTAGATGAGCATAGACCTAGAAGGGGACATGCCCTGCTATGGAAGCACAGTTGCGTATCTCCTGCTTCGCTGACATACTGTGAGAAAATGAATACAACACTCGTTCTGCTTTTCACTAATCTTCATCTTTAAAATATGTCGCTTGTATTCATGTATTAAATAAGTGGTCTTCCCTGTAAAGCCTTATGAAGACCTACAGCTTTCTTTTAATCTGGGACATGGCTTACAGGGTTTGTTTCCGCACTCCTTTCTTTTTCCTCCCTGCCTTCTCCCTCCCTCACTAGACTAGAACTCATTCCCTAAAGCCTCCTTTCTAAGTGTTTGGGTTTAGTAGCTTCAGATGAATAGGCAAATAGCGTTCAGTGTATAAAACACAGAAATGTCATGGATACAGGCAGTAAAGCAATTGGATCATAAAGTGGTGGACAGCATCATGTTAAGACTCTTCGTCATAGCCTTGCTATGAAATCTGCAGCTTTGTTCTTGAGAGCATAAATTTCTGGTCATCTGCTTTCCTGTTAACCTTTTTGGATGATACTTAAATTTAGAGAAGATACTTGGGGAAGATGAAAATGTGGCACTACTATCCTTCTCTACTCCATTTACTACACACTACTCTTCCTGATGAATTGCCTGCCATGCTTGTGTCTTTTACATCTGTGTAGTGGGGTTGGCAGTCATCTGTCTTCCTTCAGTTGATGTGGTCAGAAGAAGAGTTGAGGCTGGTACCTGTTTAACATGGCGTATGAGACTTGTCTGTCCGGAATCCGCTAACCTAGGCATGTATTCCCACCCTAGCATTGTTGCATGCTAGTGAGTCACAAGTTTCTCATTTTGGAAGATAGTTTGAAACATGGCAAACAGAAAATGTTGCATGCATTGAGTGTACTTAAGTTTTTAACAGGATTTAATGCAAAGCTGTTAATTGCTAAAGCCATTAGGATTCCTGGCTGGAGGGGAGCTGGCTAGAGGCCCTGAGTAAGACTGAGAGTTGTAAAATTGATCTTTTAGTTAGTTCTGTATTTTTCACATTCTATGAGAAAGAAAAAACACCAATGTAGTATTTCATTTTTACTGTGAAATAAAAACTTGGTTTTGCCTAGTTTCACATTTAATAGATGAACAGTTCTGTGAATTAGCCTCATTTTGGGCTCACTTGTTTTTGGGGTGGAGTGTGAGGTGGTTCTTTCCTTGTTTTTTTTTGTTTCTTGGGGTGGGGTCCTGAGCATTTAATTATGTTTAACTCACTAGAGTGGCATAACACATGAGTAATTCATGTCTTAAGTGTCCAGAAACAGAATGCTTGGTTATAATCTAATTTTGGGCTACTTGGGAACTCGGTCGAGTTCTTTAAATAGGTAGTGAACTGTACAGACAAAGCTGTAAGTGCAAATAGCTGTAATTTGGGTAGCCTTAGATGTAGTTTTGTGACTTCAGGAGATTAGCACTTGTGTTCATCGCTAGAAAGACTTGATTCCTTCAGGCATCACAAATGGTACCACAGTTTAAGGCATTCACTGCAGCTCAAAGGGAGCAGTCTCTCTTGTTAGTTAAAAAAACCCCAGCATTAAAGGCTCTTAATGTGTGGCAGCATGCTTCACAAGGAGCAGGACTTTTACATAAGGTCAGTGAATAGAGCTAGCTGAGAGTATTTTACCTGAAAAGAATGCTTATTTTGGTGATGAGTGTTCTGTGTATATAAGGGATTTGTACCATGGTTCTGTTTACTGTCAGCTGGGCTAGCTGATTAATAGTAGCTAATAATGTGTAGTCTGAGCTCCTAATGGAGCAATGTTTCAGAAGGCAAAAAAGTCTGATAAATAGTTGAGTGCGCATCTCTGTGTGTTGTAGTCACTGGAAAATGTGTCTGCTGTCCTGTGTTTGGTTGAAGAATTCTGGGCTTTTTTGGGAATCTGACTTGCAACTTAAGTGATGGCTGGTCATTACCCACTTGCAGTAGAAATACATGGGTCTGTTTCTTGCTGGAGAAAGTGTGATATTCCCTGGAAGATGGGAGGTGATCAAGGATGCAGTTAAAGGTAAGGAAAATGAAACGAAGTGTGGAGTGTGGGAAAAGAAAAAGTTCAGTTAAGGCAGGAGACAAGTATAACATGAGTTACTTAATCTGTATTTTCTATGCCTTGTATGCTACTGTGACTGACAATGTTAGAGCAACTCTCCTGCTGTGGAGCATGTCAGCAGTTTGGATAGAAATGGTCTGGATTTTAACAATGGATATAGCATTGTACAACAGTAAGAAATCCTTTGGATGACATGTTATAGAATCTTTAAAAGATTCCAGATACCCACATCTTACAAGTGTGTTTAAGGCACTGCTTTTTCCTACTATAGAACAAATCAACTAGTCTCTACTTAGTGTTTGATGCAGGAGGAAAGCTGCTTCTGCTGTTGTACAGGACTTGCATTTTTCTAGTCCCTTCTCTAGTTCTTTAGCTGTCCTCTATAGAGATGTAAAATATGAGAGCTTAGGGAATACAGAGTTACTAGTTGTTTTGATACGTGTTTATCTCTTTTCTCTTTCTTCTTTTCTCCACTTCCCACCCCCTCCACCCCACACTAGTTTGGCAAAGGGCCATGTTGGATGTGGGAAATCAGTCTTAATTTTGTACTTTCTGAATATTGCTGTAGTATGTGGAAAGCTTATAAATAATTTGAAATTAAAGATCTTTATGTTAAACCTTGTAAGCCTCTGTGGGCTTAGGTTTTTAGGGGGGGTGTTGTTTCTAGGGGGGATTTGGGTTTGTTTCTTTGTGGCTACTTGTTTTCAAGACAAAAAATGCTGTATCTTAGACTTCTTTTTAAGTATCTCAATTTCCACAGTTTCCTCAAATTGGTATTGTGAGGTGGCCGACTGGATTTTTTTTTTTTTTTTTTAATTCAGTAAAAACGCTGGAACGAGAGATTTCATAATGAAACAAGAATGGCTATGGCTTACAAGAATGGCTTGGCTCACTTAAGCTGTGTGAGAGAGTGTTGGTGTGTGTGATATGCTCTGCTAATGGGATTTTACTTAAAACTCCCCTTATATCTCATCTAGGAAAAGCTTTTGAGAAGTGTACTGATTGAACAGTAATTGATACTTTGATCTTATGATTGGAAGCTACTACATGTGGGTTGTAGTTGTGTGTTTGCGTTATGTTCAATCTTGGTATGACATAGTACAGTGAGCAAGATACTACAGTTCTGGGATGTAGTTTTTCATTTGCATCGCTGTTATCAGATGAAGCATAAGTCATGTTATCTATGTCTAGCAAAACAACTGTTCCACTGCAAGTCATGAATCTCTTTGAAATAACATTATGCTTATTCTTGACGTCTGTTGCAGGAAATAGTCCATTGGCATTTTGTGTTAAGAAGTTCCTCCTTTCAGCCATCACATTGAAATTCAATAAGCACCTGTTGCAGTATGAAATTGCACAGGGTGGTTAACTTTCATCAGGTTGTGTCCTCTGAACAGCTCAGTTCGTAATTTGGTTCCCTTCTGAAGGTCATACAGCTGATTTTTAACATTTCTCTGTACGTCACTAGTATGCGATCCTTGTATTTGTCAGCATCTTCTAGTAGAGATTTAGTCCCCATTTTGCAGTAACAGATAGCTAGGGTTTCTAAAAGCATTTGATTGGGTTTCTGTGGAGGTATGGTGTAAGAACTGGTTAGGTGTTAGAAGCATTGGTTACGTCACCAAGTATGCTTAGTAACAACTTTGGCAGACTGGCACTTATGCTAAAAAGTAAAATTGGCTTTTAAGTCTGCCTCTGTGCTTTAATATCTCGTTGCATGGGGAAGAAGTCGGGAAGTAGTTCTTTCCCGTAATCCCCATTCATGTATTTCCATTTGCAGAAAGTCGATGAACCCAGGTGAAACCAAATGGATGAGTTATGAATAGATCCTAGTAGGCAGCATTTCAGAGGCTGCTTTAGCAGGTAGTGAAAGCAGGTTTTGCTTGGGGAGACTGTGAGCAATCTGTAATACAGGTTACCCACAGGGATCAGTGCAGCCAAAAGTGAGCATGTTCTTTGGCTAGGTCTGAGTCAGCTCCTGTTTGAAACTGTATTCAGAATTAGGGCATTCCTTTTTACCTTTATTTGCTAGCAACTCATGTCTGAGGTTTGTACCAATCAGTTTGACAACAGATGTTCACTTGCTGATATCTACTGCTCAGGTTATTTTTGTCCCTTTTTAAAGTTTGTTTATTAAATCTAGCTAATAATTGAATGTCCAGTCAGTAGGAAGAGGCAGTTACATACATGGATTCAAATGCATACTGCCCTTGGAATTTGGAAGAAAGACAGTTATTCATGTATTTGCGTGACTAAACCTTCTAAACATGACAGGAGATTGAGATGGATGGAGGTTAAAACTTTGGGCTAGAGTAGGGGAAAAAAGGGCAGAAAAGTAATGACTGGGAGAGAGTTCTTCCTGTTAGGCTAGAATTGCTTTCTCCAAGGAAGTATGAAGGTAGACTGTGTTTGGAGTGAGAAGCTGTTTCGCCACTCTGGGTTTCTAATAGCAGAACAGTTGTACGTGTTAAAAATCTTCATAAAAGAGAGTGAAATTAACTTTTGTGCCTTTTTTCCTGCTTGCGTTGTTTTAATTCGGTCATCCCTGTCCCTATCCCTGTCCTGTCCCCCGTCCCCTCCCCCCTTAAGTGAGAGAGGTGGGATGGGCCCGGGGTTGTGGGGGGGGAAGCCTGCAGAGGCTTGCTGGACCAGTGGAATCTTCTCAATCCTTACTTGTTTCCCAACATGGCTATTGGGTGTGCCTAAGAGCATTTTGACTTTTCAAAGGTATCTTATTCTGCTGTGATTTGTTACACATAGGGAAGCATAGTCGTTGGGGGAGTGGGTGGTTTTCTGGCACTTAGGGGAGGAAATGTGGGAGTGTCACAGTTTTGAACTATTCTGTGAAGAGGGTAAGTGAAGAGTTCCCTTGCTTGTTACTACATGAACTGGTTGTAGTTTTGTGGATACTGAGAGTCTTCATAGGCTATTACTTTTAAGTTGATGGTTTTCAGAGTTTTTCTCAAAAAACCCAAAATCTTGTATTGGTAATTTTTCACTGTGAGAAAGAAGTAATTAAAAAGGAATCAAAGCTCTGGAGGATATGTTCAGTATTTTGTCAACTGAAGATGGCAGTGCTCCTGTATTAACAGTACTTTCTCCCCAGATCTATGAAGTTGCCTCCTGGCAGCATAGTATATAAAGAAAATAAGCCTTTTTACAGGGATAGGATACTTCCCTGGGTTACTTTCATGTAGTAGTTGTCAAAATAGCGTTCCTGGGCAGACCCTGGAATCTAAGCTCTGCCCTTCTACTGGTATAACTCCCACCCAAAGCTAAATTGGTATCACTTCATGCTCTGAGACGTGAATGGTTACCTGGGGAAGCAGTTTGTGGGAGCTGTGAGCAGCACTGTATGTACTGATGCATACAGTATAGACAGCTGGGTAAATGGTGTCCATATCTCAGAGCCACATTCTGGTATCTGCCATCCTGCAAATGATTTATGTGTGTAGTTCCACTTGGTAGGAGCTTCTGTAGTGCTAAATTAGAGTTTGGTCTAAAACGTATATTGATTTGTAGGCCTGTTCCCCTTTGGGGATAGCAAAGCTATAGTACGTTGGGCATCACCTACTTCTAGAAATCTGTAGATTTCTAGATTGTCCTACAAATCTGTAGATTTCTAGGACATATAAATAAGCCTACATTCTACCTTAGATTCTTTCATACGAAGTATGGAAAGCCAACAAGAACCTTAAGTATATTATTATATGAAATCAAAGTACTGTCTAGTATCGAAGAAAAACCCTCAAAACACGGACTCTGTATTTTGAGTACTGCTAGTGATAAACTGAATCTTCTCTACAGCCTGAAGGAGCTTGGGAAGTCTGCCCCTTCCTTCTTTATAGAAGTCAACTGGAAGAGAGCCTTTGCCAAAGAACCTAAACAACAGATTGGTAAAAAGGCTCTTCACTTGTGATCTTCTACAAAGTTTTAATAAGGCACAGTGGAACAAAACCTAGATCAAACTTGTATAAAATTGTGTATCTGTATTTCTTCCCTGTCTGCAGGGAATTGGGATTGGGGAAGAAGTAAATGACTGGGAGGTAGATACTAGGAGGGCTACCAAAGTAATGTTAAGGCTGTTCGTGTAGTCTCCTGACCAGCAACTCCATACAGACTACTTTGGTGGGAGGGGGCACAGAGCAGGAGGAAGCAGGGTGAATAGTAAACATCCCTCTTTGGTAAAGACTAGATTTTGTTCGGTTATAGTAAATCACCCTAATATGCTGAAAGGAGAAAAGCCATAAAATTTAAGTGAAATTAAGCTGGGAATTAAAATATCTGTCCCTTTGTCCCTTCTCAGATTTGTGTGTGGGGAGATGGTTTTTAGTGTCCCTTCTCCTTCCTGTATTGGCAACTGCTGTTGTAACAGGTCTTGTGACAGCTTCTACCAGGTGGCACTCTCGGACCACAATTCTCTATTGGGACAAGGTGGTGCTGCAGCAGAAGCATTCATTGGGATTAAGTGGTCCTTGCCATTGTGATGAGAAGCGTGACCTTTCTTCTCACCCAGGTTGGCTAGAATTTCTTGTTGGGTGCCTGGTTTTGGCTTGGCATCCAGTTTCGCTGGTATTCAGAGAGATAAAGGCAACACTTTATGCCAGGTCTTGAGATGTACAGTGTGCTCAGAATACCAGTGTGCCACTTCCATAAGTCAGCAGCACCACCTTGTGTTTGACTGGCAAGGCAGGGAGTGTGTGGTGGTCTTTAATGTGGCGGCTGCAACCTGTAGAGCTGATGCATTTATCAGCTGTGTAATCATTTAATGACCCACCAGAGCCACAGCTAGCTGTTCACTTTTTTGTTCACTAATGAGAACCTCTTTCTTTACTCACTGGGAACATCCTCATGTATTGGCTTTTTATGGCTCACAACAAAATCAGAACTTCTGTGGTGCCTGGGTCTCTGGTGCACTCTCTTGTAGTTGGGAAGTTTGTGCATACCTTATTTTGAGAATCTTATGAATGATAAAAACATAGAAATTGATAATCCTGATTGACCTGGTTGGATCTGTTTTAGTATCAGGGTTAAGTTTGTCCTTTGCTAAATGTTCTCAGGCTCCAACAAGTATAATAATACAACATTTGCACTAGTCTTGACTTCGTATTTAAAACTCCTAGTCCCATGTGATGCTGGTGTGAAAAGAGACTTTATGCCTAAAATACCAGAATATTAAGCCTACTTCTTCGGCAAATGTGGAGGGAGTCTAGGGACCATCACTTATTTTTTGTGTGCAAGTGCAATGGAATGTTGTAGTACTGTCTCAACAATAAGAGTTGTGGAGGAAGAAAAAGGAATTTGAAGTGAATGTGTTAAGCAGGGGAGTGCTGGTAAAAAGAATTACCTGTGACATTTCTTATGTTGCTGAACAGCCTTTAGCGAAATGCACGTAAGGTCTCAAATTCCTTCTTTCATTAAATGAAACTCACTTCTAAGCTGATCAATCCTTCTAATGAAACATTTGATAGATAGCTTTTACATTACAGCTGCTAAATAGTTACGTTCCAGTCACAGGTTGCCTGGTACTTTAAGCAGGTGGTTTTGTATTCACATATAGAAGCTGCACAACAATATGAGTAGTGGGTGTCAAGGTTTTAGATTGGAATGTCCTTTATCCACTGTATGGAAGTATGGACTATTTCACTTTTTTTGGTAAAGGTATGTATCTCTTCCCCGTAGGCTGTGAATTTAGGATTCTAGAAACGAGGTGGAAGGGTGCATGTACGGTCTTCTTTCTGACTCAGTGCAGTGTTTGTGGGGTTTTTGTCTTGTTATTTTTTTTTAAGACACGGGGAATCTCATTTTTAAAATCAAATGCAGCTTTGGAAGTTCACCTTCAATTAGCTCCAAGTGGACGTAGGCACTGCTAACAATTCATATTTTGGTTCTGCTACCACAAGCATGCTTCTCCAGAGTCAGAATTTGTCACTGCAAGAAGTGCCAATGTTGTTCCCCTTACCTATAGTTACTCATCCCACTGTTCATGTGTAGATTAAAACCTTTTATAGCATTGTATTACTCATAATTTTAATAATTACTATGATTCCAGAGAACATTTTGAGAAGGCATTTAGTAACGCTACTGCTATTTGCAATTCTCTGATTTTAAAATTTTCCGAACTTCCCCTGCCTTTTTTCAGGCCTTTCTCTGAGCATACAAGGTCAAAAACTAACTACACTCACAAGTGACGTTACATCTTTGTCCTTGAGGGGGCTGAGAAATGTGATACAAACAAACCAGGAGCATTCTTTTTCCAAACTTACAGAAATGTCATTTATTCACAGCTGCTGCTTGTTTCCCTAGTCTAGTCTTTTTCTTTCTTAAAATATGTATATGTGTGTCTGTATAGGTATGTACATTGTTTGTGTAAATACATGTGTATGGGAATGCTGCTAATACACAAAAGTTAGTATGTATTTATGCCCCCACAGTGTAGGGCAGAGAATAGGTTGGTTAGCAAAATGAATTCCTGTGTAATAACCTGCTACAAATCAGGAAACGGAGAAGGAGCCACTGTAGTTGGACAGAATGTCAGCATTTCGTGTGTATTTGCTCATTGTCATTCGTGGTGTCTAGGAAACAAAATTCTTCCAGGAAAACCTGTTTGGGAGAGGAAGAAACTGTTCTTTTCAGGAATGCATGTTCTGCAGACTGAGTCAGCTGTGAACTGTGGGTGCTAAACACAGAAGCACAAAAGGTTTTCTCCTTTTTTTTTTAATCCTGAAATATTGGCAGGGTGTGCTTTTTACCCTGCCTGGATTGCAAATGCAGGTGTTTTGGGAGTGGTGAGGAGGTGCAATTGGACAAAATTGGGGTGGAGAGGAGGAGACAGAATCCGTTAAGGAGTGATGAAAGAAAATGTGACCAGTAAAGTAATTCCAGTAGTTCTGCAGTCACAGATGGCTGGAAGGACATGGAGGGAAAATGTTATGTTCTTCCCTAGGGATTGCAGTTGGGATACTGTGTGAGCAGAATTGTATGACCTTGCCATAGCCTTTCCTGTATGTACATGAGAGCGTGTTGTTTCTCCAGGGAATTAGGTGGTCATACAATAGTAATAGATAGAATGGCTTATGTACTTGAAGAAAGGTTTGTGAAACTTGAAACTTCTTGTAGTTGATGTACTATTACTTTTTGCTGTAAAGTCTGCTGCCTCAGCTGCACTTAATTTTCTTAGATGCTTGAGCTATTATTTAATGGTACGGAGTGCAATATTGTGTTAAGACAAAGTAAAACTGATGTCGGTTTCTCATTGTTGGGCTGTTTAGTTGATTTACCTGGTAGCTTGCTTCTGTCTGCAGTTAAGTTGTGTTATATCTGCTAAATGCCTCAAAGCTGCAGTATATAAACTCAGCTTGTTCCAAGATGCTTTGCAAGATGAAGTTCGCACCAGGCACTTGTACACTGTTTAAAATACTCAAAAGCTTGCATTGTCCAGGTGTTCCTTTGTTCTTATTGATTGAATTCAGGTGAAAATACAATAGTTGTTGGAATGGACCATCAACAGTCACCTAGTCCAACTTGCTGACCACTTCTAAAATTGCAGCATGTTATTAAGGGTATTGTCCAAATGCCTTTTAAACACTGATAGGCTTGGGGCATCAACCGCCTCTAGGAAGCCTCTTAAAGGTCTGACCCACCCTCTTGATGCAGAAATGCTTAGTAATGTCCAGTCGGAATCTCTCCTTGTGCAGTACTGAGCCATTCCCATGCATCCTGTCATTGAGCTCAGCGTATCCCTTTCTGCTTTCCCTCCTCAGGAAGCCATAGAGAACAGTGAGGTTGCCGCTCAGTCTCCTCCTCTCGAAACTAGATAAGTCTATGAGGTCCTCAGCTGCTCCTCACAGGACATTCCAGCCCTTCCACCAGCTTTGTCTTCCTACTGTGAATGCACTTAAAGCCCTTTGCAGCCGCCTTAAATTGTGAGGCCCAGTCCTGGTGCACACAGTACTGTAGATGAGGCAGCACCAATGCTGAACACAGTGGGATAATTGCCTCTTTTGGCTGGCTGCTTATTCTGTGTTTGACGCACCCCAGGATGCAGTTTGCCCTCTTGACTGATACTTTATTCTGCTGACTCCTCCTGAGTCTGCTGCTGACCAGCACCCCAGATCCCTGTCTGCAGGGCTGATCATCAGTCACTCCTCTCTATACTGGATCCAGTCTGGTATTTGGGCTTGTTAAATTTCATGCCACTGATGATTGCGTGATGCTCCAGTCTTTAGATCCCCCTGCAAGGCATCATGTCCCTGAAGAGAATCAACAATACCTCCCAGGTTGGTATTACCAGCAAACTTAATTATGCATTCAACTTCACAGAATGGCAGAGACATTCCACTGCCTGAACTGAGTTGGTACAGCTCAGTGACAGACATGGTCAAAGTAGGTGCTGGTAGGAAATAAGAATAAAGAATACGTATTTGGATTTGAAGATAAAGCTAGAGGTAAATTTGAGAAATCAAGAAAAAAATGTTAGCAAATGTGTTAAAGTGTACTTCAAGCAGAACATATAGGGGCTTTACCTGTATGCTCCGAACTGACCTTTTCCATTTTGCTGATTATTAATAACTTCCATTAAATATGTGAAAATTATGGCTATAATTTCATTGATAAATGTCTTTGTAAAAGGCTTGCATAAACTGTTTTTTTATGAACTGGTGCACAAGGAATTGCATCTCCTGTATACCTATCAGTAACTGTCAGTTCAGTGTCTTAAGTGAAGGGAGAACTGGAAGAGGTTCTAGGGTGTTAAGTTCATGTCATACCTTTAGCGGTAGCAGTATAATCATTTGAGATAAATGTGCTGCTTTATAAAATACAAAGTTATCAGAATTTTAATAGGATAAATATGACAGTACTGTGTCTTAAGTAATGAAGGAAACTTGGTGGTGACAGAACTTTGCGTGTTTTGTTTTTGTTTAAACTACTCTGGAATAGAAGTTACCATGTAGCTGTTGCCATGTCTGAACAGTTGGTGGCTCCAATGCTTTGCAGCTGTCACTGCATGATGGCAAAACAAGTTAATTCAGCTCTAGCTGCATTGAAGAATTAGTTCAAAATGTAAAAACGGATCAGAATCTTGGGAAATAGCTAAACGCTTCTGTCTTGTGTTTTAAGATGCTATTTAAATACCCTTCATAGTTCTTAAGTTCTTATAAACTCCAGTATTGCTGTCTACCTTAAGATAAAATATAAAGGACTCCGTTGCAAAGTGCCGGTTCAGAATTGGTAGCAGTGTTCTTACAACCAGCATAGCTGACTTTGCTCCGTGTTGCTGCATTATACAGGCAAGACAGATGACAGCTGTCCTGAGAAAAATATCTCCTGATAGCAGGGTTCCAGTGCCTAAAGGGGGTCTACAAGAAATCTGAAGAGGTTCTTTTTGCAAGGGCATGTAATGGAAGGACAAAGGGGAATGGCTTTAAACTGAAAGAGAATAGATACATATTACATATAAGGAAAAAATTACTTGCTGTGAGGGTTGTGAGGCATTGAACAGGTTGCCCCAAGAAGTTGTAGGTGCCTATCCCTGGAAATGTTCACTCACATGTAATATATAGTTTCCATGAATTTTTTGTAATAGAATGGCTTACATACCTGAAGGGAGGTTTGTGACATGGAACTTCTCATAGTTGATGTAATATTCTTGCTGTAAAGTCTGCTGCCTCAGCTGTACTTAACTGTAATTTTCTTAGATGCTTGAGCTGTTTCATGGTACTGAGTGCAATACTGTGTTAAGACAGTAAAACTGATCTGGGTTTCCTGTTGGGCTGTTCAGTTAATTTACCTGGTAGCTTGCTTCTGTCTGCAGTTAAGTTGTGTTATATCTGCTAAATACCTCAAAGCTGCAGTATATAAACTCAGCTTGTTCCAAGATGCTTTGCAAGATGAAGTTCTGAAGCATGCTTCCAAGATGCTTGTTTGAAGGTGCTTTGTAAGCTGAAGCATGAAATTTTTGTTAATGCTACTGACAAAACAGGGAAAATGCAATCCAGAGATCCTAATCCAGGGTATACCTACAGTTGGTCAGGTCAGTAGTGGGGAGTAGTTTGGTTTCAGTTTGTAAAGATTTTGTTCCAATGTAAGAACATGGTTTCTTTTGGGTAGCACTTTTTTTTTTTTTGTTTTAAAGAGGACCTATGCTTAACTGTTTGCATATACTGTTTCCATTTTTTGCTTTAATACAAAGTGGGATGTCAAGTTCAAGGTTCTACTTGAATCTTTTCTGTAACTGAGGCATTTCTGATATCTCATTCCTGTAACACCAGAGAAATACCCATTAACAAGTTGTTACATGCAGATAGGCATTAGTGTCATTACACAATGTGATTTTTATTTTTGTTAAAATGTGAGGTTGGAAATTGACTTTTCGCATTTTGAATTTCACTACCAAATTCATAAGGGTTTTCTGTGCTGATAGAAATTGCATCTTGCTAAAAATACAGTACTCTATAAAAAGAGCATGTGATGTAGTTAGGAGATTCAGCAGCCTTTAATAGGAAGTTATGGCTGTATTTTGTATATTTATCATTCAGGAAGAAATCGGCACTAGCACTTTAAATACTTGGTCATCTGTAGAAGGAAGGATATATACTCCTTCCTTCTAGTACCCCAGTTGGTAGGTTGAGGTTGCTACAATTACACAGCGCCTGTTGAGATAACCTCAGAAACTATTGCGTAAGCCTGCCACTTTAAAAATACGTCAGTATTGAGCGTGTTCACCTGGGAGAGGTATGGAAAATTTGTCCCTCTATCAAGCAGCCAGTCACTTGCATCTTGCATGATATTAAAGAAAATTTAGAGTGTCTGCATTCATTTTCTTTGACACTCATTTACTTCAGATATGACCAAATTACTGCTTTTGGTCTGAACTAAAGATCTGCTAGGCATTCTTTCACTCAGTTTTTTGTTTCAGGTGGGACCTAATGGTGAGGTAGGTTACCTACTCAACACTGGCAGCATGTGGTTGCTAATGATTTAAAATTAAGTGTCTGGGAGTGATTACTGAGTGATTACTTAAGCCCTCACTGACTTTTAGAAGTGCCTAGGTTTGTTCTGATTCTTCAGTTACTAAAATCTGGATTTAATGCCAGGGAAGCATGCACCTATACCTGGTTACATTGCATGGTTTCGGAGGTAGAACTCAGTGGAGGAAAGTTAAGAAGGAATAAAGAGTTGATCCTTAAATGCAGAACTCAGCACAGAATTAAATTTGAGTGATGTGGCAGGATCGTTTTCAGTTTCCTTCTGTGGACAATAAACCACACATCGAAGGACATGAGAGCTGAAGGAAAACACCACCAACATGAGATTCAACAATGGCTATCTCTCTGGGTAGTTTTTCTGTGAGGACTGAAACAAGACTGTGGACAAACTTTGCTGTTTGTGGATGGCTGGAGGGACACAAAGCAAAACAGAACATAGACACCTTTTATTTCAGTTTGTAAGACTGTATATGGCTAGAAGTAGCACACCATTGTAAGGTAGGGTCTAGAATTCTGACAGATGCTGTAAGCTGGGGTTTTCTGTCTTACTGAATATGTTCAGAGAGGTGTAATTTTTCCAGTTTTTAACTGTTCTAAGCAGAATATGGCTCCAGCTTGTTACCTTGGAGCTTGTAGAGGTGGGACTCACACATAATTGCAAGGCAAAGCTGTGATATTTCTGAGATTTACAATTCAGCACTTAGTGAATCAGTACAGATTTTTTTTTTAAGGGGAAAGGTGAGTGGGCTTCATCTTCTTTTGCTGTTTTAGAGTGCCCCAACCTGCTTGGTGAAAAAAATGAAATCTGGAACACTATAAATGCTTTATTTGTCCATTTGCAGGAGGCTGAAGCATCCAAGTACATTCTGTTCAGGTTCAAGTCATGTGGTTCATATTTCTCAGGAATAGTTTTCAATGTGTTTTACCCACCAACAAAAAACTGAGAAGGTGGGCATCAACTGCAGAGTTAAGAGTAAATGCTTCCCAAGTTGCAAAGGTATGAGTAAAACCCTTTACAATAGGAGTGTCTATGTATGTGCTTACTGACTTACCTGCTAACTGACTAAGGTGCTGCCTGGTTGTCTTGTTGAAAAAGCAAGTTTCTGATTGCAGGGTCTCTTGGATCATCATTTTTTCTGATGAAGTAATAATGCTTTGAATATCAGGTACAGACTAAGGGAGATTAACTCACATCTCTAGTCATGATGGAACTTGTATTCTAGTTTGTAAAATGTGTACTACTGTCCCTTTGTGGCCTGAAATGAAGATGTACACCCTGATTGTGTTTAGAGATTACCAAACTTGTGCTGACATTTTGTGGATTCTTCAAAGAAGAATTTTTAACTATCTGCAGAAATGTGGTGTTTTTCAATACTGATGATGCTAAACTGATGCTGAGTGTAGATTTCTTGTATATTAAGATCAGGTTGCAGAACTGTATTTCTTCCAATTGCGTAACAGATAAATTCTCTGTGTTACATGCTAGTATTTTGTAGAAGTTGCTGCTTTTCTGCAGTTTCCTCTGCTGGGCATTCCTTCTTAGATGTTTTTTCTGCTAAAGTCTTAATTCTACGGGCCCAAGTTAACAACCATGTAAGGAAGACAAGTGATATTAATGAAAAGAAAACCAGGAGATGAAGGGTGTTCATCTGTGAATGTCTGAGGAAGTCTCCTTGGAAACAGCGTACCTAGCAGCAAGGAGAAGTACTTTTCAAAGTAAATGGCTGAATGCTCAGCTATGCTCGAAGTACAAATTACTGAATAAATAAAACCTTTATGAAAATACACATGCAGTTACATCCTGGGTATAATACTCCAAAGTGAATTTTTGAACTTGTAATTGCTGTGAAAAACCTAAGCTCTTTCTGTGCAGGCAGGATGCAATACCCCAGTGTTGTAAAAACCTTTTCCGTGTCAGGGGAAGGCAGTAATGCAAAGCTGTGAGCAGTGTACCTTGATGGCTGGGCAGAGCACCTTTACCCTGCATGGGGGGCTTCTCTTGCAGCTGAGAGCACCTGGGGAGTGGGAGCCAGTTGTCATAACTCTTGCCCTGTTTTCTGTGGTCAAGGTTGGCTATTGGAAATAACTTGTGGGAGCAGTCACTGCCCAGCATGAAGAGTGGGTACTGCTGTTAGCTGCTGGCTGCCTTGGCTGCCTGGGCACAAACTGGCTCATATTAAGTAGCTGTCAGTCAAGACCTCCATGTTCTTCTCTGCTGAGCAACTTTCCAGGCACTCTCCCCAACCCTGTAGTATTTCATGGGGTTGTTGTGACCCAAATGCAGGACCCAGCACTTTGCCTTGTTGAACCTTGTACCATTGGCCACAGCCCGTTGATGCAGCGTGTCCAGATCGCTATGCAGACCCTTTCTGTCCTTCAGCAGATAAACGCTTCTGGTCAACTGGGCATCATCTGAGAATTTACTGAGGGTGCACTCAATCCCTTTGTCCAGATCATCATTGAATATATTAAACAGTACCAGCCCTAAGACCAAGCTGTGAGTGATACCACTAACTGGAAAGACAAGTTGAGAGAGCTTGATTTGTTCAGCCTGCAGAAGGCTCCAGGGGGACACTGTTGCAGCCTTCCAAGTACCTAAAGGGGGCCTAAAAGAAATCTGGAGAGGGAATTTTTACAAGAGCATGTAGTGACAGGACAAGGGGAAATGGCTTTCAACTGACAGAGGGGAGATTTAGATTAGATACTGGGAAGAAATTCTTTGCTATGAGGGTGGTGAGACACTGGCACAGGATGCCCAGAGAAGCTGCGGCTGCTGCACCCCTGAGGAGTTTCAAGGCCAGGTTGGACAGGGCTTGGAGCAACCTGGTCTAGTGGAAGGTGGCTCATAGCAAGTAGGTTGGAACTAGATGATCTTTAAGGTCCCTTGGGGAAGCAGCAAGTGAGGTTTGTATTGGATTATGCTCTTGGGGGTGGGAGTAAGCAATGCTTTAGGTGCCCTTACCTGAGGTCTCGCATGACTTTTCTTTGTAACTGCAAACGTGAGACAAATTGGTGCTTTCTCAGATTTCATAAATATTTTAATTAAAATACAGATTTTTTTTTTTTTTTTCCACAGAGGGAATAAACTTATTTATCTGCAGATCAGTTCAGACTTTTATAATACCAGTATGAGCTCTTTCAGCACTACAGTTAGTGGACAGTTAGATGAGTTAAACTTAGTGTGAAGTTATACTGGCCTCACTGTAAATTTATGGTGTTTGTAGCAGTGTGGTACAGTTACAAATCTAAGCTCTGGGTAGCTTTTAACCCCACTTTACTAGCTTAATTATCTCAATTTAAACTAGGAGGACTTTTTTTTTAAATTTATGTACCATAATGACTATGGAAAAATAACTGAAGAAAAAGTTGGTGGCTTTTCTGCCCCCTGTGCTTTTGCTCTAATGTCAAGGATTCCTGCTCTGGTTAGAGCTGTATAAAAAGCAAAAGGATAGCATCAGAACCAAGAACCTGCAGAGAGCATGTATTAGACCAGAAATATGTGAGTAGAATTTGCTACTGAGACATGATGTGAACATACTAGTCAACACAACAGTTCTTAATTAAAAACTTCCTTAATTGCTGTGGTATGTATAAAAATAATAAAA